>JBAPCB010000051.1:0-65192 GCA_039654105.1 Coreius guichenoti | reverse complement strand
GCTGAATGAGCTCTGTCCTGTTGTGCGTGGAATTTACACAGACTGACACTCTGCTTGCAGGGCAGATTATGGGATGAACCTGGTTTCACCTCACAAGTGAAAGGTCCCCAGTTTGAAAATGGGTGGAAACAAGTTGAGGAATTTTTACTATATATGCTGAAATGGCTCTCAGTTAAGCAGATGTCCACGCTAAAAAGGTCTTAATTTCAAAAAAGTTCCCCAGTTTGAAACTGGGTGGAAACAAGTTGAGGAATTTTTAATATATATGCTGAAATGGCTCTCAGTTAAGCAGAGATCCAAGCTAAAAAGGTCTTAATTTCAAAAAAGGTCCCCAGTTTGAAACTGGGTGGAAAGAAGTTGAGGAATTTTTACTATATATGCTGAAATGGCTCTCAGTTAAGCAGATGTCCATGCTAAAAAGGTCTTAATTTCAAGCTAGTTGAAGGCAATCATACTAAGGATCTCAAGCCAGACAGCCAAGCTGAATGAGCTCTGTCCTGTTGTGCGTGGAATTTACACAGACTGACACTCTGCTTGCAGGGCAGATTATGGGATGAACCTGGTTTCACCTCACAAGTGAAAGGTCCCCAGTTTGAAAATGGGTGGAAACAAGTTGAGGAATTTTTGCTATATATGCTGAAATGGCTCTCAGTTAAGCAGATGTCCACGCTAAAAAGGTCTTAATTTCAAAAAAGTTCCCCAGTTTGAAACTGGGTGGAAAGAAGTTGAGGAATTTTTACTATATATGCTGAAATGGCTCTCAGTTAAGCAGATGTCCATGCTAAAAAGGTCTTAATTTCAAGCTAGTTGAAGGCAATCATACTAAGGATCTCAAGCCAGACAGCCAAGCTGAATGAGCTCTGTCCTGTTGTGCGTGGAATTTACACAGACTGACACTCTGCTTGCAGGGCAGATTATGGGATGAACCTGGTTTCACCTCACAAGTGAAAGGTCCCCAGTTTGAAAATGGGTGGAAACAAGTTGAGGAATTTTTGCTATATATGCTGAAATGGCTCTCAGTTAAGCAGATGTCCACGCTAAAAAGGTCTTAATTTCAAAAAAGTTCCCCAGTTTGAAACTGGGTGGAAACAAGTTTAGGAATTTTTAATATATACGCTGAAATGGCTCTCAGTTAAGCAGAGATCCAAGCTAAAAAGGTCCCCAGTTTGAAACTGGGTGGAAAGAAGTTGAGGAATTTTTACTATATATGCTGAAATGGCTCTCAGTTAAGCAGATGTCCATGCTAAAAAGGTCTTAATTTCAAGCTAGTTGAAGGCAATCATACTAAGGATCTCAAGCCAGACAGCCAAGCTGAATGAGCTCTGTCCTGTTGTGCGTGGAATTTACACAGACTGACACTCTGCTTGCAGGGCAGATTATGTAATGAACCTGGTTTCACCTCACAAGTGAAAGGTCCCCAGTTTGAAAATGGGTGGAAACAAGTTGAGGAATTTTTACTATATATGTTGAAATGGCTCTCAGTTAAGCAGATGTCCACGCTAAAAAGGTCTTAATTTCAAGCTAGTTGAAGGCAATCATACTAAGGATCTCAAGCCAGACAGCCAAGCTGAATGAGCTCTGTCCTGTTGTGCGTGGAATTTACACAGACTGACACTCTGCTTGCAGGGCAGATTATGGGATGAACCTGTCTTCGAAAAAGTCAACAGAAAGCATTATATTTTTTCTGTAGTGTAGTGTTTATCACGTTCGCCTAACACGCGAAAGGTCCTCGGTTCGAAACCGAGCAGAAACAAGCACCAACTTTCTACAGAAAGTGTACATTTTTTGCAAGGTTAAGAGTATTTAGCTCTCTTTTACATTATACGCATTTTAACATGCATGATTCAGAAGATTTACTTCTGTTTAATAAAGACAGGTTTCCATAGTGTAGTGGTTGTCACGTTCGCCTCACACGCGAAAGGTCCCCAGTTCGAAACTGGGTGGAAACAAGTTGAATATATTTTACTATATATGCTGAAATGGCTCTCAGTTAAGCAGATGTCCACGCTAAAAAGGTCTTAATTTCAAAAAAGGTCCCTAGTTTGAAACTGGGTGTAAACAAGTTGAGGAATTTTTACTATATATGCTGAAATGGCTCTCAGTTAAGCAGATGTCCATGCTAAAAAGGTCTTAATTTCAAGCTAGTTGAAGGCAATCATACTAAGGATCTCAAGACAGACTGCCAAGCCGAATGAGCTCTGTCCTGTTGTTTGTGGAATTTACACAGACTGACACTCTGCTTGCAGGGCAGATTATGTAATGAACCTGGTTTCACCTCACAAGTGAAAGGTCCCCAGTTTGAAAATGGGTGGAAACAAGTTGAGGAATTTTTACTATATATGCTGAAATGGCTCTCAGTTAAGCAGATGTCCATGCTAAAAAGGTCTTAATTTCAAGCTAGTTGAAGGCAATCATACTAAGGATCTCAAGCCAGACAGCCAAGCTGAATGAGCTCTGTCCTGTTGTGCGTGGAATTTACACAGACTGACACTCTGCTTGCAGGGCAGATTATGGGATGAACCTGGTTTCACCTCACAAGTGAAAGGTCCCCAGTTTGAAAATGGGTGGAAACAAGTTGAGGAATTTTTACTATATATGCTGAAATGGCTCTCAGTTAAGCAGATGTCCACGCTAAAAAGGTCTTAATTTCAAAAAAGTTCCCCAGTTTGAAACTGGGTGGAAACAAGTTGAGGAATTTTTAATATATATGCTGAAATGGCTCTCAGTTAAGCAGAGATCCAAGCTAAAAAGGTCTTAATTTCAAAAAAGGTCCCCAGTTTGAAACTGGGTGGAAAGAAGTTGAGGAATTTTTACTATATATGCTGAAATGGCTCTCAGTTAAGCAGATGTCCATGCTAAAAAGGTCTTAATTTCAAGCTAGTTGAAGGCAATCATACTAAGGATCTCAAGCCAGACAGCCAAGCTGAATGAGCTCTGTCCTGTTGTGCGTGGAATTTACACAGACTGACACTCTGCTTGCAGGGCAGATTATGGGATGAACCTGGTTTCACCTCACAAGTGAAAGGTCCCCAGTTTGAAAATGGGTGGAAACAAGTTGAGGAATTTTTGCTATATATGCTGAAATGGCTCTCAGTTAAGCAGATGTCCACGCTAAAAAGGTCTTAATTTCAAAAAAGTTCCCCAGTTTGAAACTGGGTGGAAAGAAGTTGAGGAATTTTTACTATATATGCTGAAATGGCTCTCAGTTAAGCAGATGTCCATGCTAAAAAGGTCTTAATTTCAAGCTAGTTGAAGGCAATCATACTAAGGATCTCAAGCCAGACAGCCAAGCTGAATGAGCTCTGTCCTGTTGTGCGTGGAATTTACACAGACTGACACTCTGCTTGCAGGGCAGATTATGTAATGAACCTGGTTTCACCTCACAAGTGAAAGGTCCCCAGTTTGAAAATGGGTGGAAACAAGTTGAGGAATTTTTACTATATATGTTGAAATGGCTCTCAGTTAAGCAGATGTCCACGCTAAAAAGGTCTTAATTTCAAGCTAGTTGAAGGCAATCATACTAAGGATCTCAAGCCAGACAGCCAAGCTGAATGAGCTCTGTCCTGTTGTGCGTGGAATTTACACAGACTGACACTCTGCTTGCAGGGCAGATTATGGGATGAACCTGTCTTCGAAAAAGTCAACAGAAAGCATTATATTTTTTCTGTAGTGTAGTGTTTATCACGTTCGCCTAACACGCGAAAGGTCCTCGGTTCGAAACCGAGCAGAAACAAGCACCAACTTTCTACAGAAAGTGTACATTTTTTGCAAGGTTAAGAGTATTTAGCTCTCTTTTACATTATACGCATTTTAACATGCATGATTCAGAAGATTTACTTCTGTTTAATAAAGACAGGTTTCCATAGTGTAGTGGTTGTCACGTTCGCCTCACACGCGAAAGGTCCCCAGTTCGAAACTGGGTGGAAACAAGTTGAATATATTTTACTATATATGCTGAAATGGCTCTCAGTTAAGCAGATGTCCACGCTAAAAAGGTCTTAATTTCAAAAAAGGTCCCTAGTTTGAAACTGGGTGTAAACAAGTTGAGGAATTTTTACTATATATGCTGAAATGGCTCTCAGTTAAGCAGATGTCCATGCTAAAAAGGTCTTAATTTCAAGCTAGTTGAAGGCAATCATACTAAGGATCTCAAGACAGACTGCCAAGCCGAATGAGCTCTGTCCTGTTGTTTGTGGAATTTACACAGACTGACACTCTGCTTGCAGGGCAGATTATGTAATGAACCTGGTTTCACCTCACAAGTGAAAGGTCCCCAGTTTGAAAATGGGTGGAAACAAGTTGAGGAATTTTTACTATATATGCTGAAATGGCTCTCAGTTAAGCAGATGTCCATGCTAAAAAGGTCTTAATTTCAAGCTAGTTGAAGGCAATCATACTAAGGATCTCAAGCCAGACAGCCAAGCTGAATGAGCTCTGTCCTGTTGTGCGTGGAATTTACACAGACTGACACTCTGCTTGCAGGGCAGATTATGGGATGAACCTGGTTTCACCTCACAAGTGAAAGGTCCCCAGTTTGAAAATGGGTGGAAACAAGTTGAGGAATTTTTACTATATATGCTGAAATGGCTCTCAGTTAAGCAGATGTCCACGCTAAAAAGGTCTTAATTTCAAAAAAGTTCCCCAGTTTGAAACTGGGTGGAAACAAGTTGAGGAATTTTTAATATATATGCTGAAATGGCTCTCAGTTAAGCAGAGATCCAAGCTAAAAAGGTCTTAATTTCAAAAAAGGTCCCCAGTTTGAAACTGGGTGGAAAGAAGTTGAGGAATTTTTACTATATATGCTGAAATGGCTCTCAGTTAAGCAGATGTCCATGCTAAAAAGGTCTTAATTTCAAGCTAGTTGAAGGCAATCATACTAAGGATCTCAAGCCAGACAGCCAAGCTGAATGAGCTCTGTCCTGTTGTGCGTGGAATTTACACAGACTGACACTCTGCTTGCAGGGCAGATTATGGGATGAACCTGGTTTCACCTCACAAGTGAAAGGTCCCCAGTTTGAAAATGGGTGGAAACAAGTTGAGGAATTTTTGCTATATATGCTGAAATGGCTCTCAGTTAAGCAGATGTCCACGCTAAAAAGGTCTTAATTTCAAAAAAGTTCCCCAGTTTGAAACTGGGTGGGAAGAAGTTGAGGAATTTTTACTATATATGCTGAAATGGCTCTCAGTTAAGCAGATGTCCATGCTAAAAAGGTCTTAATTTCAAGCTAGTTGAAGGCAATCATACTAAGGATCTCAAGCCAGACAGCCAAGCTGAATGAGCTCTGTCCTGTTGTGCGTGGAATTTACACAGACTGACACTCTGCTTGCAGGGCAGATTATGTAATGAACCTGGTTTCACCTCACAAGTGAAAGGTCCCCAGTTTGAAAATGGGTGGAAACAAGTTGAGGAATTTTTACTATATATGCTGAAATGGCTCTCAGTTAAGCAGATGTCCACGCTAAAAAGGTCTTAATTTCAAGCTAGTTGAAGGCAATCATACTAAGGATCTCAAGACAGACTGCCAAGCAAAAATGAGCTCTGTCCTGTTGTTTGTGGAATTTACACAGACTGACACTCTGCTTGCAGGGCAGATTATGGGATGAACCTGTCTTCGAAAAAGTCAACAGAAAGCATTATATTGTTTCTGTAGTGTAGTGGTTATCACGTTCGCCTAACACGCGAAAGGTCCTCGGTTCGAAACCCAGCAGAAACAAGCACCATCTTTCTACAGAAAGTGTACATTTTTTGCAAGGTTAAGAGTATTTAGCTCTCTTTTACATTATACGCATTTTAACATGCATGATTCAGAAGATTTACTTCTGTTTAATAAAGATAGGTTTCCATAGTGTAGTGGTTATCACGTTCGCCTCACACGCGAAAGGTCCCCAGTTCGAAACTGGGTGGAAACAAGTTGAATATATTTTACTATATATGCTGAAATGGCTCTCAGTTAAGCAGATGTCCACGCTAAAAAGGTCTTAATTTCAAAAAAGGTCCCTAGTTTGAAACTGGGTGTAAACAAGTTGAGGAATTTTTACTATATATGCTGAAATGGCTCTCAGTTAAGCAGAGATCCAAGCTAAAAAGGTCCCCAGTTTGAAACTGGGTGGAAAGAAGTTGAGGAATTTTTACTATATATGCTGAAATGGCTCTCAGTTAAGCAGATGTCCATGCTAAAAAGGTCTTAATTTCAAGCTAGTTGAAGGCAATCATACTAAGGATCTCAAGCCAGACAGCCAAGCTGAATGAGCTCTGTCCTGTTGTGCGTGGAATTTACACAGACTGACACTCTGCTTGCAGGGCAGATTATGTAATGAACCTGGTTTCACCTCACAAGTGAAAGGTCCCCAGTTTGAAAATGGGTGGAAACAAGTTGAGGAATTTTTACTATATATGCTGAAATGGCTCTCAGTTAAGCAGATGTCCACGCTAAAAAGGTCTTAATTTCAAAAAAGTTCCCCAGTTTGAAACTGGGTGGAAACAAGTTGAGGAATTTTTAATATATATGCTGAAATGGCTCTCAGTTAAGCAGAGATCCAAGCTAAAAAGGTCTTAATTTCAAAAAAGGTCCCCTGTTTGAAACTGGGTGGAAACAAGTTGAGGAATTTTTACTATATATGCTGAAATGGCTCTCAGTTAAGCAGATGTCCATGCTAAAAAGGTCTTAATTTCAAGCTAGTTGAAGGCAATCATATTAAGGATCTCAAGACAGACTGCCAAGCTGAATGAGCTCTGTCCTGTTGTGCATGGAATTTACACAGACTGACACTCTGCTTGCAGGGCAGATTATGGGATGAACCTGGTTTCACCTCACAAGTGAAATGTCCCCAGTTTGAAAATGGGTGTAAACAAGTTGAGGATTTTTTACTATATATGCTGAAATGGCTCTCAGTTAAGCAGATGTCCACGCTAAAAAGGTCTTAATTTCAAAAAAGGTCCCCAGTTTGAAACTGGGTGGAAAGAAGTTGAGGAATTTTTACTATATATGCTGAAATGGCTCTCAGTTAAGCAGATGTCCATGCTAAAAAGGTCTTAATTTCAAGCTAGTTGAAGGCAATCATACTAAGGATCTCAAGCCAGACAGCCAAGCTGAATGAGCTCTGTCCTGTTGTGCGTGGAATTTACACAGACTGACACTCTGCTTGCAGGGCAGATTATGGGATGAACCTGGTTTCACCTCACAAGTGAAAGGTCCCCAGTTTGAAAATGGGTGGAAACAAGTTGAGGAATTTTTACTATATATGCTGAAATGGCTCTCAGTTAAGCAGATGTCCACGCTAAAAAGGTCTTAATTTCAAAAAAGTTCCCCAGTTTGAAACTGGGTGGAAACAAGTTGAGGAATTTTTAATATATATGCTGAAATGGCTCTCAGTTAAGCAGAGATCCAAGCTAAAAAGGTCTTAATTTCAAAAAAGGTCCCCAGTTTGAAACTGGGTGGAAAGAAGTTGAGGAATTTTTACTATATATGCTGAAATGGCTCTCAGTTAAGCAGATGTCCATGCTAAAAAGGTCTTAATTTCAAGCTAGTTGAAGGCAATCATACTAAGGATCTCAAGCCAGACAGCCAAGCTGAATGAGCTCTGTCCTGTTGTGCGTGGAATTTACACAGACTGACACTCTGCTTGCAGGGCAGATTATGGGATGAACCTGGTTTCACCTCACAAGTGAAAGGTCCCCAGTTTGAAAATGGGTGGAAACAAGTTGAGGAATTTTTGCTATATATGCTGAAATGGCTCTCAGTTAAGCAGATGTCCACGCTAAAAAGGTCTTAATTTCAAAAAAGTTCCCCAGTTTGAAACTGGGTGGAAACAAGTTTAGGAATTTTTAATATATACGCTGAAATGGCTCTCAGTTAAGCAGAGATCCAAGCTAAAAAGGTCCCCAGTTTGAAACTGGGTGGAAAGAAGTTGAGGAATTTTTACTATATATGCTGAAATGGCTCTCAGTTAAGCAGATGTCCATGCTAAAAAGGTCTTAATTTCAAGCTAGTTGAAGGCAATCATACTAAGGATCTCAAGCCAGACAGCCAAGCTGAATGAGCTCTGTCCTGTTGTGCGTGGAATTTACACAGACTGACACTCTGCTTGCAGGGCAGATTATGTAATGAACCTGGTTTCACCTCACAAGTGAAAGGTCCCCAGTTTGAAAATGGGTGGAAACAAGTTGAGGAATTTTTACTATATATGCTGAAATGGCTCTCAGTTAAGCAGATGTCCACGCTAAAAAGGTCTTAATTTCAAGCTAGTTGAAGGCAATCATACTAAGGATCTCAAGACAGACTGCCAAGCAAAAATGAGCTCTGTCCTGTTGTTTGTGGAATTTACACAGACTGACACTCTGCTTGCAGGGCAGATTATGGGATGTACCTGTCTTCGAAAAAGTCAACAGAAAGCATTATATTGTTTCTGTAGTGTAGTGGTTATCACGTTCGCCTAACACGCGAAAGGTCCTCGGTTCGAAACCGAGCAGAAACAAGCACCAACTTTCTACAGAAAGTGTACATTTTTTGCAAGGTTAAGAGTATTTAGCTCTCTTTTACATTATACGCATTTTAACATGCATGATTCAGAAGATTTACTTCTGTTTAATAAAGACAGGTTTCCATAGTGTAGTGGTTATCACGTTCGCCTCACACGCGAAAGGTCCCCAGTTCGAAACTGGGTGGAAACAAGTTGAATATATTTTACTGTATATGCTGAAATGGCTCTCAGTTAAGCAGATGTACACGCTAAAAAGGTCTTAATTTCAAAAAAGGTCCCCAGTTTGAAACTGGGTGGAAACAAGTTGAGGAATTTTTACTATATATGCTGAAATGGCTCTCAGTTAAGCAGATGTCCACGCTAAAAAGGTCTTAATTTCAAGCTAGTTGAAGGCAATCATACTAAGGATCTCAAGACAGACTGCCAAGCCGAATGAGCTCTGTCCTGTTGTTTGTGGAATTTACACAGACTGACACTCTGCTTGCAGGGCAGATTATGGGATGAACCTGGTTTCACCTCACAAGTGAAAGGTCCCCAGTTTAAAAATGGGTGGAAACAAGTTGAGGAATTTTTACTATATATGCTGAAATGGCTCTCAGTTAAGCAGATGTCCACGCTAAAAAGGTCTTAATTTCAAAAAAGTTCCCCAGTTTGAAACTGGGTGGAAACAAGTTGAGGAATTTTTAATATATATGCTGAAATGGCTCTCAGTTAAGCAGAGATCCAAGCTAAAAAGGTCTTAATTTCAAAAAAGGTCCCCTGTTTGAAACTGGGTGGAAACAAGTTGAGGAATTTTTACTATATATGCTGAAATGGCTCTCAGTTAAGCAGATGTCCATGCTAAAAAGGTCTTAATTTCAAGCTAGTTGAAGGCAATCATACTAAGGATCTCAAGCCAGACAGCCAAGCTGAATGAGCTCTGTCCTGTTGTGCGTGGAATTTACACAGACTGACACTCTGCTTGCAGGGCAGATTATGGGATGAACCTGGTTTCACCTCACAAGTGAAAGGTCCCCAGTTTGAAAATGGGTGGAAACAAGTTGAGGAATTTTTACTATATATGCTGAAATGGCTCTCAGTTAAGCAGATGTCCACGCTAAAAAGGTCTTAATTTCAAAAAAGTTCCCCAGTTTGAAACTGGGTGGAAACAAGTTGAGGAATTTTTAATATATATGCTGAAATGGCTCTCAGTTAAGCAGAGATCCAAGCTAAAAAGGTCTTAATTTCAAAAAAGGTCCCCAGTTTGAAACTGGGTGGAAAGAAGTTGAGGAATTTTTACTATATATGCTGAAATGGCTCTCAGTTAAGCAGATGTCCATGCTAAAAAGGTCTTAATTTCAAGCTAGTTGAAGGCAATCATACTAAGGATCTCAAGCCAGACAGCCAAGCTGAATGAGCTCTGTCCTGTTGTGCGTGGAATTTACACAGACTGACACTCTGCTTGCAGGGCAGATTATGGGATGAACCTGGTTTCACCTCACAAGTGAAAGGTCCCCAGTTTGAAAATGGGTGGAAACAAGTTGAGGAATTTTTGCTATATATGCTGAAATGGCTCTCAGTTAAGCAGATGTCCACGCTAAAAAGGTCTTAATTTCAAAAAAGTTCCCCAGTTTGAAACTGGGTGGAAACAAGTTTAGGAATTTTTAATATATACGCTGAAATGGCTCTCAGTTAAGCAGAGATCCAAGCTAAAAAGGTCCCCAGTTTGAAACTGGGTGGAAAGAAGTTGAGGAATTTTTACTATATATGCTGAAATGGCTCTCAGTTAAGCAGATGTCCATGCTAAAAAGGTCTTAATTTCAAGCTAGTTGAAGGCAATCATACTAAGGATCTCAAGCCAGACAGCCAAGCTGAATGAGCTCTGTCCTGTTGTGCGTGGAATTTACACAGACTGACACTCTGCTTGCAGGGCAGATTATGTAATGAACCTGGTTTCACCTCACAAGTGAAAGGTCCCCAGTTTGAAAATGGGTGGAAACAAGTTGAGGGATTTTTACTATATATGCTGAAATGGCTCTCAGTTAAGCAGATGTCCACGCTAAAAAGGTCTTAATTTCAAGCTAGTTGAAGGCAATCATACTAAGGATCTCAAGACAGACTGCCAAGCAAAAATGAGCTCTGTCCTGTTGTTTGTGGAATTTACACAGACTGACACTCTGCTTGCAGGGCAGATTATGGGATGAACCTGTCTTCGAAAAAGTCAACAGAAAGCATTATATTGTTTCTGTTGTGTAGTGGTTATCACGTTCGCCTAACACGCGAAAGGTCCTCGGTTCGAAACCGAGCAGAAACAAGCACCAACTTTCTACAGAAAGTGTACATTTTTTGCAAGGTTAAGAGTATTTAGCTCTCTTTTACATTATACACATTTTAACATGCATGATTCAGAAGATTTACTTCTGTTTAATAAAGACAGGTTTCCATAGTGTAGTGGTTATCACGTTCGCCTCACACGCGAAAGGTTCCCAGTTCGAAACTGGGTGGAAACAAGTTGAATATATTTTACTATATATGCTGAAATGGCTCTCAGTTAAGCAGATGTCCACGCTAAAAAGGTCTTAATTTCAAAAAAGGTCCCTAGTTTGAAACTGGGTGTAAACAAGTTGAGGAATTTTTACTATATATGCTGAAATGGCTCTCAGTTAAGCAGAGATCCAAGCTAAAAAGGTCCCCAGTTTGAAACTGGGTGGAAAGAAGTTGAGGAATTTTTACTATATATGCTGAAATGGCTCTCAGTTAAGCAGATGTCCATGCTAAAAAGGTCTTAATTTCAAGCTAGTTGAAGGCAATCATACTAAGGATCTCAAGCCAGACAGCCAAGCTGAATGAGCTCTGTCCTGTTGTGCGTGGAATTTACACAGACTGACACTCTGCTTGCAGGGCAGATTATGGGATGAACCTGGTTTCACCTCACAAGTGAAAGGTCCCCAGTTTGAAAATGGGTGTAAACAAGTTGAGGATTTTTTACTATATATGCTGAAATGGCTCTCAGTTAAGCAGATGTCCACACTAAAATGGTGTTAATTTCAAAAAAGGTCCCCAGTTTGAAACTGGGTGGAATGAAGTTGAGGAATTTTTACTATATATGCTGAAATGGCTCTCAGTTAAGCAGATGTCCATGCTAAAAAGGTCTTAATTTCAAGCTAGTTGTAGGCAATCATACTAAGGATCTCAAGCCAGACAGCCAAGCTGAATGAGCTCTGTCCTGTTGTGCGTGGAATTTACACAGACTGACACTCTGCTTGCAGGGCAGATTA
This sequence comes from Coreius guichenoti, assembly GCA_039654105.1. Lineage (NCBI taxonomy): Eukaryota > Metazoa > Chordata > Actinopteri > Cypriniformes > Gobionidae > Coreius > Coreius guichenoti. Next base: position 53,454 of record JBAPCB010000051.1, on the reverse strand, counting down.
TGTAATGAACCTGGTTTCACCTCACAAGTGAAAGGTCCCCAGTTTGAAAATGGGTGGAAACAAGTTGAGGAATTTTTACTATATATGCTGAAATGGCTCTCAGTTAAGCAGATGTCCACGCTAAAAAGGTCTTAATTTCAAAAAAGTTCCCCAGTTTGAAACTGGGTGGAAACAAGTTGAGGAATTTTTAATATATATGCTGAAATGGCTCTCAGTTAAGCAGAGATCCAAGCTAAAAAGGTCTTAATTTCAAAAAAGGTCCCCTGTTTGAAACTGGGTGGAAACAAGTTGAGGAATTTTTACTATATATGCTGAAATGGCTCTCAGTTAAGCAGATGTCCATGCTAAAAAGGTCTTAATTTCAAGCTAGTTGAAGGCAATCATATTAAGGATCTCAAGACAGACTGCCAAGCTGAATGAGCTCTGTCCTGTTGTGCATGGAATTTACACAGACTGACACTCTGCTTGCAGGGCAGATTATGGGATGAACCTGGTTTCACCTCACAAGTGAAATGTCCCCAGTTTGAAAATGGGTGTAAACAAGTTGAGGATTTTTTACTATATATGCTGAAATGGCTCTCAGTTAAGCAGATGTCCACGCTAAAAAGGTCTTAATTTCAAAAAAGGTCCCCAGTTTGAAACTGGGTGGAAAGAAGTTGAGGAATTTTTACTATATATGCTGAAATGGCTCTCAGTTAAGCAGATGTCCATGCTAAAAAGGTCTTAATTTCAAGCTAGTTGAAGGCAATCATACTAAGGATCTCAAGCCAGACAGCCAAGCTGAATGAGCTCTGTCCTGTTGTGCGTGGAATTTACACAGACTGACACTCTGCTTGCAGGGCAGATTATGGGATGAACCTGGTTTCACCTCACAAGTGAAAGGTCCCCAGTTTGAAAATGGGTGGAAACAAGTTGAGGAATTTTTACTATATATGCTGAAATGGCTCTCAGTTAAGCAGATGTCCACGCTAAAAAGGTCTTAATTTCAAAAAAGTTCCCCAGTTTGAAACTGGGTGGAAACAAGTTGAGGAATTTTTAATATATATGCTGAAATGGCTCTCAGTTAAGCAGAGATCCAAGCTAAAAAGGTCTTAATTTCAAAAAAGGTCCCCAGTTTGAAACTGGGTGGAAAGAAGTTGAGGAATTTTTACTATATATGCTGAAATGGCTCTCAGTTAAGCAGATGTCCATGCTAAAAAGGTCTTAATTTCAAGCTAGTTGAAGGCAATCATACTAAGGATCTCAAGCCAGACAGCCAAGCTGAATGAGCTCTGTCCTGTTGTGCGTGGAATTTACACAGACTGACACTCTGCTTGCAGGGCAGATTATGGGATGAACCTGGTTTCACCTCACAAGTGAAAGGTCCCCAGTTTGAAAATGGGTGGAAACAAGTTGAGGAATTTTTACTATATATGCTGAAATGGCTCTCAGTTAAGCAGATGTCCACGCTAAAAAGGTCTTAATTTCAAAAAAGTTCCCCAGTTTGAAACTGGGTGGAAACAAGTTGAGGAATTTTTAATATATATGCTGAAATGGCTCTCAGTTAAGCAGAGATCCAAGCTAAAAAGGTCTTAATTTCAAAAAAGGTCCCCAGTTTGAAACTGGGTGGAAAGAAGTTGAGGAATTTTTACTATATATGCTGAAATGGCTCTCAGTTAAGCAGATGTCCATGCTAAAAAGGTCTTAATTTCAAGCTAGTTGAAGGCAATCATACTAAGGATCTCAAGCCAGACAGCCAAGCTGAATGAGCTCTGTCCTGTTGTGCGTGGAATTTACACAGACTGACACTCTGCTTGCAGGGCAGATTATGGGATGAACCTGGTTTCACCTCACAAGTGAAAGGTCCCCAGTTTGAAAATGGGTGGAAACAAGTTGAGGAATTTTTGCTATATATGCTGAAATGGCTCTCAGTTAAGCAGATGTCCACGCTAAAAAGGTCTTAATTTCAAAAAAGTTCCCCAGTTTGAAACTGGGTGGAAACAAGTTTAGGAATTTTTAATATATACGCTGAAATGGCTCTCAGTTAAGCAGAGATCCAAGCTAAAAAGGTCCCCAGTTTGAAACTGGGTGGAAAGAAGTTGAGGAATTTTTACTATATATGCTGAAATGGCTCTCAGTTAAGCAGATGTCCATGCTAAAAAGGTCTTAATTTCAAGCTAGTTGAAGGCAATCATACTAAGGATCTCAAGCCAGACAGCCAAGCTGAATGAGCTCTGTCCTGTTGTGCGTGGAATTTACACAGACTGACACTCTGCTTGCAGGGCAGATTATGTAATGAACCTGGTTTCACCTCACAAGTGAAAGGTCCCCAGTTTGAAAATGGGTGGAAACAAGTTGAGGGATTTTTACTATATATGCTGAAATGGCTCTCAGTTAAGCAGATGTCCACGCTAAAAAGGTCTTAATTTCAAGCTAGTTGAAGGCAATCATACTAAGGATCTCAAGACAGACTGCCAAGCAAAAATGAGCTCTGTCCTGTTGTTTGTGGAATTTACACAGACTGACACTCTGCTTGCAGGGCAGATTATGGGATGAACCTGTCTTCGAAAAAGTCAACAGAAAGCATTATATTGTTTCTGTTGTGTAGTGGTTATCACGTTCGCCTAACACGCGAAAGGTCCTCGGTTCGAAACCGAGCAGAAACAAGCACCAACTTTCTACAGAAAGTGTACATTTTTTGCAAGGTTAAGAGTATTTAGCTCTCTTTTACATTATACACATTTTAACATGCATGATTCAGAAGATTTACTTCTGTTTAATAAAGACAGGTTTCCATAGTGTAGTGGTTATCACGTTCGCCTCACACGCGAAAGGTTCCCAGTTCGAAACTGGGTGGAAACAAGTTGAATATATTTTACTATATATGCTGAAATGGCTTCTGTTTTTTCTACAGAAAGTGTACATTTTTTGCAAGGTTAAGAGTATTTAGCTCTCTTTTACATTATACGCATTTTAACATGCATGATTCAGAAGATTTACTTCTGTTTAATAAAGACAGGTTTCCATAGTGTAGTGGTTATCACGTTCGCCTCACACGCGAAAGGTCCCCAGTTCGAAACTGGGTGGAAACAAGTTGAATATATTTTACTGTATATGCTGAAATGGCTCTCAGTTAAGCAGATGTACACGCTAAAAAGGTCTTAATTTCAAAAAAGGTCCCCAGTTTGAAACTGGGTGGAAACAAGTTGAGGAATTTTTACTATATATGCTGAAATGGCTCTCAGTTAAGCAGATGTCCACGCTAAAAAGGTCTTAATTTCAAGCTAGTTGAAGGCAATCATACTAAGGATCTCAAGACAGACTGCCAAGCCGAATGAGCTCTGTCCTGTTGTTTGTGGAATTTACACAGACTGACACTCTGCTTGCAGGGCAGATTATGGGATGAACCTGGTTTCACCTCACAAGTGAAAGGTCCCCAGTTTAAAAATGGGTGGAAACAAGTTGAGGAATTTTTACTATATATGCTGAAATGGCTCTCAGTTAAGCAGATGTCCACGCTAAAAAGGTCTTAATTTCAAAAAAGTTCCCCAGTTTGAAACTGGGTGGAAACAAGTTGAGGAATTTTTAATATATATGCTGAAATGGCTCTCAGTTAAGCAGAGATCCAAGCTAAAAAGGTCTTAATTTCAAAAAAGGTCCCCTGTTTGAAACTGGGTGGAAACAAGTTGAGGAATTTTTACTATATATGCTGAAATGGCTCTCAGTTAAGCAGATGTCCATGCTAAAAAGGTCTTAATTTCAAGCTAGTTGAAGGCAATCATACTAAGGATCTCAAGCCAGACAGCCAAGCTGAATGAGCTCTGTCCTGTTGTGCGTGGAATTTACACAGACTGACACTCTGCTTGCAGGGCAGATTATGGGATGAACCTGGTTTCACCTCACAAGTGAAAGGTCCCCAGTTTGAAAATGGGTGGAAACAAGTTGAGGAATTTTTACTATATATGCTGAAATGGCTCTCAGTTAAGCAGATGTCCACGCTAAAAAGGTCTTAATTTCAAAAAAGTTCCCCAGTTTGAAACTGGGTGGAAACAAGTTGAGGAATTTTTAATATATATGCTGAAATGGCTCTCAGTTAAGCAGAGATCCAAGCTAAAAAGGTCTTAATTTCAAAAAAGGTCCCCAGTTTGAAACTGGGTGGAAAGAAGTTGAGGAATTTTTACTATATATGCTGAAATGGCTCTCAGTTAAGCAGATGTCCATGCTAAAAAGGTCTTAATTTCAAGCTAGTTGAAGGCAATCATACTAAGGATCTCAAGCCAGACAGCCAAGCTGAATGAGCTCTGTCCTGTTGTGCGTGGAATTTACACAGACTGACACTCTGCTTGCAGGGCAGATTATGGGATGAACCTGGTTTCACCTCACAAGTGAAAGGTCCCCAGTTTGAAAATGGGTGGAAACAAGTTGAGGAATTTTTGCTATATATGCTGAAATGGCTCTCAGTTAAGCAGATGTCCACGCTAAAAAGGTCTTAATTTCAAAAAAGTTCCCCAGTTTGAAACTGGGTGGAAACAAGTTTAGGAATTTTTAATATATACGCTGAAATGGCTCTCAGTTAAGCAGAGATCCAAGCTAAAAAGGTCCCCAGTTTGAAACTGGGTGGAAAGAAGTTGAGGAATTTTTACTATATATGCTGAAATGGCTCTCAGTTAAGCAGATGTCCATGCTAAAAAGGTCTTAATTTCAAGCTAGTTGAAGGCAATCATACTAAGGATCTCAAGCCAGACAGCCAAGCTGAATGAGCTCTGTCCTGTTGTGCGTGGAATTTACACAGACTGACACTCTGCTTGCAGGGCAGATTATGTAATGAACCTGGTTTCACCTCACAAGTGAAAGGTCCCCAGTTTGAAAATGGGTGGAAACAAGTTGAGGGATTTTTACTATATATGCTGAAATGGCTCTCAGTTAAGCAGATGTCCACGCTAAAAAGGTCTTAATTTCAAGCTAGTTGAAGGCAATCATACTAAGGATCTCAAGACAGACTGCCAAGCAAAAATGAGCTCTGTCCTGTTGTTTGTGGAATTTACACAGACTGACACTCTGCTTGCAGGGCAGATTATGGGATGAACCTGTCTTCGAAAAAGTCAACAGAAAGCATTATATTGTTTCTGTTGTGTAGTGGTTATCACGTTCGCCTAACACGCGAAAGGTCCTCGGTTCGAAACCGAGCAGAAACAAGCACCAACTTTCTACAGAAAGTGTACATTTTTTGCAAGGTTAAGAGTATTTAGCTCTCTTTTACATTATACACATTTTAACATGCATGATTCAGAAGATTTACTTCTGTTTAATAAAGACAGGTTTCCATAGTGTAGTGGTTATCACGTTCGCCTCACACGCGAAAGGTTCCCAGTTCGAAACTGGGTGGAAACAAGTTGAATATATTTTACTATATATGCTGAAATGGCTCTCAGTTAAGCAGATGTCCACGCTAAAAAGGTCTTAATTTCAAAAAAGGTCCCTAGTTTGAAACTGGGTGTAAACAAGTTGAGGAATTTTTACTATATATGCTGAAATGGCTCTCAGTTAAGCAGAGATCCAAGCTAAAAAGGTCCCCAGTTTGAAACTGGGTGGAAAGAAGTTGAGGAATTTTTACTATATATGCTGAAATGGCTCTCAGTTAAGCAGATGTCCATGCTAAAAAGGTCTTAATTTCAAGCTAGTTGAAGGCAATCATACTAAGGATCTCAAGCCAGACAGCCAAGCTGAATGAGCTCTGTCCTGTTGTGCGTGGAATTTACACAGACTGACACTCTGCTTGCAGGGCAGATTATGGGATGAACCTGGTTTCACCTCACAAGTGAAAGGTCCCCAGTTTGAAAATGGGTGTAAACAAGTTGAGGATTTTTTACTATATATGCTGAAATGGCTCTCAGTTAAGCAGATGTCCACACTAAAATGGTGTTAATTTCAAAAAAGGTCCCCAGTTTGAAACTGGGTGGAATGAAGTTGAGGAATTTTTACTATATATGCTGAAATGGCTCTCAGTTAAGCAGATGTCCATGCTAAAAAGGTCTTAATTTCAAGCTAGTTGTAGGCAATCATACTAAGGATCTCAAGCCAGACAGCCAAGCTGAATGAGCTCTGTCCTGTTGTGCGTGGAATTTACACAGACTGACACTCTGCTTGCAGGGCAGATTATGTAATGAACCTGGTTTCACCTCACAAGTGAAAGGTCCCCAGTTTGAAAATGGGTGGAAACAAGTTGAGGAATTTTTACTATATATGCTGAAATGGCTCTCAGTTAAGCAGATGTCCACGCTAAAAAGGTCTTAATTTCAAAAAAGTTCCCCAGTTTGAAACTGGGTGGAAACAAGTTGAGGAATTTTTAATATATATGCTGAAATGGCTCTCAGTTAAGCAGAGATCCAAGCTAAAAAGGTCTTAATTTCAAAAAAGGTCCCCTGTTTGAAACTGGGTGGAAACAAGTTGAGGAATTTTTACTATATATGCTGAAATGGCTCTCAGTTAAGCAGATGTCCATGCTAAAAAGGTCTTAATTTCAAGCTAGTTGAAGGCAATCATATTAAGGATCTCAAGACAGACTGCCAAGCTGAATGAGCTCTGTCCTGTTGTGCATGGAATTTACACAGACTGACACTCTGCTTGCAGGGCAGATTATGGGATGAACCTGGTTTCACCTCACAAGTGAAATGTCCCCAGTTTGAAAATGGGTGTAAACAAGTTGAGGATTTTTTACTATATATGCTGAAATGGCTCTCAGTTAAGCAGATGTCCACGCTAAAAAGGTCTTAATTTCAAAAAAGGTCCCCAGTTTGAAACTGGGTGGAAAGAAGTTGAGGAATTTTTACTATATATGCTGAAATGGCTCTCAGTTAAGCAGATGTCCATGCTAAAAAGGTCTTAATTTCAAGCTAGTTGAAGGCAATCATACTAAGGATCTCAAGCCAGACAGCCAAGCTGAATGAGCTCTGTCCTGTTGTGCGTGGAATTTACACAGACTGACACTCTGCTTGCAGGGCAGATTATGGGATGAACCTGGTTTCACCTCACAAGTGAAAGGTCCCCAGTTTGAAAATGGGTGGAAACAAGTTGAGGAATTTTTACTATATATGCTGAAATGGCTCTCAGTTAAGCAGATGTCCACGCTAAAAAGGTCTTAATTTCAAAAAAGTTCCCCAGTTTGAAACTGGGTGGAAACAAGTTGAGGAATTTTTAATATATATGCTGAAATGGCTCTCAGTTAAGCAGAGATCCAAGCTAAAAAGGTCTTAATTTCAAAAAAGGTCCCCAGTTTGAAACTGGGTGGAAAGAAGTTGAGGAATTTTTACTATATATGCTGAAATGGCTCTCAGTTAAGCAGATGTCCATGCTAAAAAGGTCTTAATTTCAAGCTAGTTGAAGGCAATCATACTAAGGATCTCAAGCCAGACAGCCAAGCTGAATGAGCTCTGTCCTGTTGTGCGTGGAATTTACACAGACTGACACTCTGCTTGCAGGGCAGATTATGGGATGAACCTGGTTTCACCTCACAAGTGAAAGGTCCCCAGTTTGAAAATGGGTGGAAACAAGTTGAGGAATTTTTACTATATATGCTGAAATGGCTCTCAGTTAAGCAGATGTCCACGCTAAAAAGGTCTTAATTTCAAAAAAGTTCCCCAGTTTGAAACTGGGTGGAAACAAGTTGAGGAATTTTTAATATATATGCTGAAATGGCTCTCAGTTAAGCAGAGATCCAAGCTAAAAAGGTCTTAATTTCAAAAAAGGTCCCCAGTTTGAAACTGGGTGGAAAGAAGTTGAGGAATTTTTACTATATATGCTGAAATGGCTCTCAGTTAAGCAGATGTCCATGCTAAAAAGGTCTTAATTTCAAGCTAGTTGAAGGCAATCATACTAAGGATCTCAAGCCAGACAGCCAAGCTGAATGAGCTCTGTCCTGTTGTGCGTGGAATTTACACAGACTGACACTCTGCTTGCAGGGCAGATTATGGGATGAACCTGGTTTCACCTCACAAGTGAAAGGTCCCCAGTTTGAAAATGGGTGGAAACAAGTTGAGGAATTTTTGCTATATATGCTGAAATGGCTCTCAGTTAAGCAGATGTCCACGCTAAAAAGGTCTTAATTTCAAAAAAGTTCCCCAGTTTGAAACTGGGTGGAAACAAGTTTAGGAATTTTTAATATATACGCTGAAATGGCTCTCAGTTAAGCAGAGATCCAAGCTAAAAAGGTCCCCAGTTTGAAACTGGGTGGAAAGAAGTTGAGGAATTTTTACTATATATGCTGAAATGGCTCTCAGTTAAGCAGATGTCCATGCTAAAAAGGTCTTAATTTCAAGCTAGTTGAAGGCAATCATACTAAGGATCTCAAGCCAGACAGCCAAGCTGAATGAGCTCTGTCCTGTTGTGCGTGGAATTTACACAGACTGACACTCTGCTTGCAGGGCAGATTATGTAATGAACCTGGTTTCACCTCACAAGTGAAAGGTCCCCAGTTTGAAAATGGGTGGAAACAAGTTGAGGGATTTTTACTATATATGCTGAAATGGCTCTCAGTTAAGCAGATGTCCACGCTAAAAAGGTCTTAATTTCAAGCTAGTTGAAGGCAATCATACTAAGGATCTCAAGACAGACTGCCAAGCAAAAATGAGCTCTGTCCTGTTGTTTGTGGAATTTACACAGACTGACACTCTGCTTGCAGGGCAGATTATGGGATGAACCTGTCTTCGAAAAAGTCAACAGAAAGCATTATATTGTTTCTGTTGTGTAGTGGTTATCACGTTCGCCTAACACGCGAAAGGTCCTCGGTTCGAAACCGAGCAGAAACAAGCACCAACTTTCTACAGAAAGTGTACATTTTTTGCAAGGTTAAGAGTATTTAGCTCTCTTTTACATTATACACATTTTAACATGCATGATTCAGAAGATTTACTTCTGTTTAATAAAGACAGGTTTCCATAGTGTAGTGGTTATCACGTTCGCCTCACACGCGAAAGGTTCCCAGTTCGAAACTGGGTGGAAACAAGTTGAATATATTTTACTATATATGCTGAAATGGCTTCTGTTTTTTCTACAGAAAGTGTACATTTTTTGCAAGGTTAAGAGTATTTAGCTCTCTTTTACATTATACGCATTTTAACATGCATGATTCAGAAGATTTACTTCTGTTTAATAAAGACAGGTTTCCATAGTGTAGTGGTTATCACGTTCGCCTCACACGCGAAAGGTCCCCAGTTCGAAACTGGGTGGAAACAAGTTGAATATATTTTACTGTATATGCTGAAATGGCTCTCAGTTAAGCAGATGTACACGCTAAAAAGGTCTTAATTTCAAAAAAGGTCCCCAGTTTGAAACTGGGTGGAAACAAGTTGAGGAATTTTTACTATATATGCTGAAATGGCTCTCAGTTAAGCAGATGTCCACGCTAAAAAGGTCTTAATTTCAAGCTAGTTGAAGGCAATCATACTAAGGATCTCAAGACAGACTGCCAAGCCGAATGAGCTCTGTCCTGTTGTTTGTGGAATTTACACAGACTGACACTCTGCTTGCAGGGCAGATTATGGGATGAACCTGTCTTCGAAAAAGTCAACAGAAAGCTTTATGTTGTTTCTGTAGTGTAGTGGTTATCACGTTCGCCTAACACGCGAAAGGTCCTCGGTTCGAAACCGAGCAGAAACAAGCACCAACTTTCTACAGAAAGTGTACATTTTTTGCAAGGTTAAGAGTATTTAGCTCTCTTTTACATTATACGCATTTTAACATGCATGATTCAGAAGATTTACTTCTGTTTAATAAAGACAGGTTTCCATAGTGTAGTGGTTATCACGTTCGCCTCACACGCGAAAGGTCCCCAGTTCGAAACTGGGTGGAAACAAGTTGAATATATTTTACTGTATATGCTGAAATGGCTCTCAGTTAAGCAGATGTACACGCTAAAAAGGTCTTAATTTCAAAAAAGGTCCCCAGTTTGAAACTGGGTGGAAACAAGTTGAGGAATTTTTACTATATATGCTGAAATGGCTCTCAGTTAAGCAGATGTCCACGCTAAAAAGGTCTTAATTTCAAAAAAGGTCCCTAGTTTGAAACTGGGTGGAAACAAGTTGAGGAATTTTTACAATATATGCTGAAATGGCTCTCAGTTAAGCAGATGTCCATACTAAAAAGGTCTTAATTTCAAGCTAGTTGAAGGCAATCATACTAAGGATCTCAAGCCAGACTGCCAAGCTGAATGAGCTCTGTCCTGTTGTGTGTGGAATTTACACAGACTGACACTCTGCTTGCAGGGCAGATTATGGGATGAACCTGGTTTCACCTCACAAGTCAAAGGTCCCCAGTTTGAAACTGGGTGGAAACAAGTTGAGGAATTTTTACTATATATGCTGAAATGGCTATCATTTAAGCATATGTCCACGCTTAAAAGGTGTTAATTTCAAGCTAGTTGAAGGCAATAATACTAAGAATCTCAAGACAGACTGCCAAGCCGAATGAGCTCTGTCTTGTTGTGTGTGGAATTTACACAGACTGACACTCTGCTTGCAGGGCAGATTATGGGATGAACCAGGTTTCACCTCACAAGTCAAAGGTCCCCAGTTAGAAACGGAGTGGAAACAAGTTGAGGAATTTTTACTATATATGCTGAAATGGCTCTCAGTTAAGCAGATGTCCACGCTAAAATGGTGTTAATTTCAAAAAAGGTCTCCAGTTTGAAACTGGGTGGAAAGAAGTTGAGGAATTTTTACTATATATGCTGAAATGGCTCTCAGTTAAGCAGATGTCCACGCTAAAAAGGTCTTAATTTCAAAAAAGGTCCCCAGTTTGAAACTGGGTGGAAACAAGTTGAGGAATTTTTACTATATATGCTGAAATGGCTCTCAGTTAAGCAGAGATCCAAGCTAAAAAGGTCTTAATTTCAAAAAAGGTCCCCTGTTTGAAACTGGGTGGAAACAAGTTGAGGAATTTTTACTATATATGCTGAAATGGCTCTCAGTTAAGCAGATGTCCATGCTAAAAAGGTCTTAATTTCAAGCTAGTTGAAGGCAATCATACTAAGGATCTCAAGCCAGACTGCCAAGCTGAATGAGCTCTGTCCTGTTGTGTGTGGAATTTGCACAGACTGACACTCTGCTTGCAGGGCAGATTATGGGATGAACCTGGTTTCACCTCACAAGTGAAAGGTCCCCAGTTTGAAAATGGGTGTAAACAAGTTGAGGAATTTTTACTATATATGATGAAATGGCTCTCAGTTAAGCAGATGTCCACGCTAAAAAGGTCTTAATTTCAAGCTAGTTGAAGGCAATCATACTAAGGATCTCAAGACAGACTGCCAAGCCGAATGAGCTCTGTCCTGTTGTTTGTGGAATTTACACAGACTGACACTCTGCTTGCAGGGCAGATTATGGGATGAACCTGTCTTCGAAAAAGTCAACAGAAAGCATTATATTGTTTCTGTAGTGTAGTGGTTATCACGTTCGCCTAACACGCGAAAGGTCCTCGGTTCGAAACCGAGCAGAAACAAGCGCCAACTTTCTACAGAAAGTATACATTTTTTGCAAGGCTAAGAGGATTTAGCTCTCTTTTACAGTATACGCATTTTAACATGCATGATTCAGACGATTTACTTCTGTTTAATAAAGACAGGTTTCCATAGTGTAGTGGTTATCACGTTTGCCTCACACGCGAAAGGTCCCCATATCGAAACTGGGTGGCAACAAGTTGAATATATTTTACTATATATGCTGAAATGGCTCTCAGTTAAGCAGATGTCCACGCTAAAAAGGTCTTAATTTCAAGCTAGTTGAAGGCAATCATACTAAGGATCTCAAGACAGACTGCCAAGCCGAATGAGCTCTGTCCTGTTGTTTGTGGAATTTACACAGACTGACACTCTGCTTGCAGGGCAGATTATGGGATGAACCTGGTTTCACCTCACAAGTGAAAGGTCCCCAGTTTGAAAATGGGTGTAAACAAGTTGAGGATTTTTTACTATATATGCTGAAATGGCTCTCAGTTAAGCAGATGTCCACGCTAAAACGGTGTTAATTTCAAAAAAGGTCCCCAGTTTGAAACTGGGTGGAAAGAAGTTGAGGAATTTTTACTATATATGCTGAAATGGCTCTCAGTTAAGCAGATGTCCAAGCTAAAAAGGTCTTAATTTCAAGCTAGTTGAAGGCAATCATACTAAGGATCTCAAGCCAGACAGCCAAGCTGAATGAGCTCTGTCCTGTTGTGCGTGGAATTTACACAGACTGACACTCTGCTTGCAGGGCAGATTATGGGATGAACCTGGTTTCACCTCACAAGTGAAAGGTCCCCAGTTTGAAAATGGGTGGAAACAAGTTGAGGAATTTTTGCTATATATGCTGAAATGGCTCTCAGTTAAGCAGATGTCCACGCTAAAAAGGTCTTAATTTCAAAAAAGTTCCCCAGTTTGAAACTGGGTGGAAAGAAGTTGAGGAATTTTTACTATATATGCTGAAATGGCTCTCAGTTAAGCAGATGTCCATGCTAAAAAGGTCTTAATTTCAAGCTAGTTGAAGGCAATCATACTAAGGATCTCAAGCCAGACAGCCAAGCTGAATGAGCTCTGTCCTGTTGTGCGTGGAATTTACACAGACTGACACTCTGCTTGCAGGGCAGATTATGGGATGAACCTGGTTTCACCTCACAAGTGAAAGGTCCCCAGTTTGAAAATGGGTGTAAACAAAGTTGAGGATTTTTTACTATATACGCTGAAATGGCTCTCAGTTAAGCAGATGTCCACGCTAAAATGGTGTTAATTTCAAAAAAGGTCCCCAGTTTGAAACTGGGTTTAAAGAAGTTGAGGATTTTTACTATATATGCTGAAATGGCTCTCAGTTAAGCAGATGTCCATGCTAAAAAGGTCTTAATTTCAAGCTAGTTGAAGGCAATCATACTAAGGATCTCAAGCCAGACAGCCAAGCTGAATGAGCTCTGTCCTGTTGTGCGTGGAATTTACACAGACTGACACTCTGCTTGCAGGGCAGGTTATGTAATGAACCTGGTTTCACCTCACAAGTGAAAGGTCCCCAGTTTGAAAATGGGTGGAAACAAGTTGAGGAATTTTTACTATATATGCTGAAATGGCTCTCAGTTAAGCAGATGTCCACGCTAAAAAGGTCTTAATTTCAAGCTAGTTGAAGGCAATCATACTAAGGATCTCAAGACAGACTGCCAAGCCGAATGAGCTCTGTCCTGTTGTTTGTGGAATTTACACAGACTGACACTCTGCTTTCAGGGCAGATTATGGGATGAACCTGTCTTCGAAAAAGTCAACAGGGAACATTATATTGTTTCTGTAGTGTAGTGGTTATCACGTTCGCCTAACACGCGAAAGGTCCTCGGTTCGACACCGAGCAGAAACAAGCGCCAACTTTCTACAGAAAGTATACATTTTTAAGAGGATTTAGCTCTCTTTTACATTATACGCATTTTAACATGCATGATTCAGAAGATTTACTTCTGTTTAATAAAGACAGGTTTCCATAGTGTAGTGGTTATCACGTTCGCCTCACACGCGAAAGGTCCCCAGTTCAAAACTGGGTGGAAACAAGTTGAATATATTTTACTATATATGCTGAAATGGCTCTCAGTTAAGCAGATGTCCACGCTAAAAAGGTCTTAATTTCAAAAAAGGTCCCTAGTTTGAAACTGGGTGGAAACAAGTTGAGGAATTTTTACAATATATGCTGAAATGGCTCTCAGTTAAGCAGATGTCCATACTAAAAAGGTCTTAATTTCAAGCTAGTTGAAGGCAATCATACTAAGGATCTCAAGCCAGACTGCCAAGCTGAATGAGCTCTGTCCTGTTGTGTGTGGAATTTACACAGACTGACACTCTGCTTGCAGGGCAGATTATGGGATGAACCTGGTTTCACCTCACAAGTCAAAGGTCCCCAGTTTGAAACTGGGTGGAAACAAGTTGAGGAATTTTTACTATATATGCTGAAATGGCTATCATTTAAGCATATGTCCACGCTTAAAAGGTGTTAATTTCAAGCTAGTTGAAGGCAATAATACTAAGAATCTCAAGACAGACTGCCAAGCCGAATGAGCTCTGTCTTGTTGTGTGTGGAATTTACACAGACTGACACTCTGCTTGCAGGGCAGATTATGGGATGAACCTGGTTTCACCTCACAAGTCAAAGGTCCCCAGTTAGAAACGGAGTGGAAACAAGTTGAGGAATTTTTACTATATATGCTGAAATGGCTCTCAGTTAAGCAGATGTCCACGCTAAAATGGTGTTAATTTCAAAAAAGGTCTCCAGTTTGAAACTGGGTGGAAAGAAGTTGAGGAATTTTTACTATATATGCTGAAATGGCTCTCAGTTAAGCAGATGTCCACGCTAAAAAGGTCTTAATTTCAAAAAAGGTCCCCAGTTTGAAACTGGGTGGAAACAAGTTGAGGAATTTTTACTATATATGCTGAAATGGCTCTCAGTTAAGCAGAGATCCAAGCTAAAAAGGTCTTAATTTCAAAAAAGGTCCCCTGTTTGAAACTGGGTGGAAACAAGTTGAGGAATTTTTACTATATATGCTGAAATGGCTCTCAGTTAAGCAGATGTCCATGCTAAAAAGGTGTTAATTTCAAGCTAGTTGAAGGCAATCATATTAAGGATCTCAAGACAGACTGCCAAGCTGAATGAGCTCTGTCCTGTTGTGCGTGGAATTTACACAGACTGACACTCTGCTTGCAGGGCAGATTATGGGATAAACCTGGTTTCACCTCACAAGTGAAAAGTCCCCAGTTTGAAAATGGGTGGAAACAAGTTGAGGAATTTTTACTATATATGCTGAAATGGCTCTCAGTTAAGCAGATGTCCATGCTAAAAAGGTCTTAATTTCAAGCTAGTTGAAGGCAATCATACTAAGGATCTCAAGCCAGACTGCCAAGCTGAATGAGCTCTGTCCTGTTGTGTGTGGAATTTGCACAGACTGACACTCTGCTTGCAGGGCAGATTATGGGATGAACCTGGTTTCACCTCACAAGTGAAAGGTCCCCAGTTTGAAAATGGGTGTAAACAAGTTGAGGAATTTTTACTATATATGATGAAATGGCTCTCAGTTAAGCAGATGTCCACGCTAAAAAGGTCTTAATTTCAAGCTAGTTGAAGGCAATCATACTAAGGATCTCAAGACAGACTGCCAAGCCGAATGAGCTCTGTCCTGTTGTTTGTGGAATTTACACAGACTGACACTCTGCTTGCAGGGCAGATTATGGGATGAACCTGTCTTCGAAAAAGTCAACAGAAAGCATTATATTGTTTCTGTAGTGTAGTGGTTATCACGTTCGCCTAACACGCGAAAGGTCCTCGGTTCGAAACCGAGCAGAAACAAGCGCCAACTTTCTACAGAAAGTATACATTTTTTGCAAGGCTAAGAGGATTTAGCTCTCTTTTACAGTATACGCATTTTAACATGCATGATTCAGACGATTTACTTCTGTTTAATAAAGACAGGTTTCCATAGTGTAGTGGTTATCACGTTTGCCTCACACGCGAAAGGTCCCCATTTCGAAACTGGGTGGCAACAAGTTGAATATATTTTACTATATATGCTGAAATGGCTCTCAGTTAAGCAGATGTCCACGCTAAAAAGGTCTTAATTTCAAGCTAGTTGAAGGCAATCATACTAAGGATCTCAAGACAGACTGCCAAGCCGAATGAGCTCTGTCCTGTTGTTTGTGGAATTTACACAGACTGACACTCTGCTTGCAGGGCAGATTATGGGATGAACCTGGTTTCACCTCACAAGTGAAAGGTCCCCAGTTTGAAAATGGGTGTAAACAAGTTGAGGATTTTTTACTATATATGCTGAAATGGCTCTCAGTTAAGCAGATGTCCACGCTAAAATGGTGTTAATTTCAAAAAAGGTCCCCAGTTTGAAACTGGGTGGAAAGAAGTTGAGGAATTTTTACTATATATGCTGAAATGGCTCTCAGTTAAGCAGATGTCCAAGCTAAAAAGGTCTTAATTTCAAGCTAGTTGAAGGCAATCATACTAAGGATCTCAAGCCAGACAGCCAAGCTGAATGAGCTCTGTCCTGTTGTGCGTGGAATTTACACAGACTGACACTCTGCTTGCAGGGCAGATTATGGGATGAACCTGGTTTCACCTCACAAGTGAAAGGTCCCCAGTTTGAAAATGGGTGGAAACAAGTTGAGGAATTTTTGCTATATATGCTGAAATGGCTCTCAGTTAAGCAGATGTCCACGCTAAAAAGGTCTTAATTTCAAAAAAGTTCCCCAGTTTGAAACTGGGTGGAAAGAAGTTGAGGAATTTTTACTATATATGCTGAAATGGCTCTCAGTTAAGCAGATGTCCATGCTAAAAAGGTCTTAATTTCAAGCTAGTTGAAGGCAATCATACTAAGGATCTCAAGCCAGACAGCCAAGCTGAATGAGCTCTGTCCTGTTGTGCGTGGAATTTACACAGACTGACACTCTGCTTGCAGGGCAGATTATGGGATGAACCTGGTTTCACCTCACAAGTGAAAGGTCCCCAGTTTGAAAATGGGTGTAAACAAAGTTGAGGATTTTTTACTATATACGCTGAAATGGCTCTCAGTTAAGCAGATGTCCACGCTAAAATGGTGTTAATTTCAAAAAAGGTCCCCAGTTTGAAACTGGGTTTAAAGAAGTTGAGGAATTTTTACTATATATGCTGAAATGGCTCTCAGTTAAGCAGATGTCCATGCTAAAAAGGTCTTAATTTCAAGCTAGTTGAAGGCAATCATACTAAGGATCTCAAGCCAGACAGCCAAGCTGAATGAGCTCTGTCCTGTTGTGCGTGGAATTTACACAGACTGACACTCTGCTTGCAGGGCAGGTTATGTAATGAACCTGGTTTCACCTCACAAGTGAAAGGTCCCCAGTTTGAAAATGGGTGGAAACAAGTTGAGGAATTTTTACTATATATGCTGAAATGGCTCTCAGTTAAGCAGATGTCCACGCTAAAAAGGTCTTAATTTCAAGCTAGTTGAAGGCAATCATACTAAGGATCTCAAGACAGACTGCCAAGCCGAATGAGCTCTGTCCTGTTGTTTGTGGAATTTACACAGACTGACACTCTGCTTTCAGGGCAGATTATGGGATGAACCTGTCTTCGAAAAAGTCAACAGGGAACATTATATTGTTTCTGTAGTGTAGTGGTTATCACGTTCGCCTAACACGCGAAAGGTCCTCGGTTCGACACCGAGCAGAAACAAGCGCCAACTTTCTACAGAAAGTATACATTTTTAAGAGGATTTAGCTCTCTTTTACATTATACGCATTTTAACATGCATGATTCAGAAGATTTACTTCTGTTTAATAAAGACAGGTTTCCATAGTGTAGTGGTTATCACGTTCGCCTCACACGCGAAAGGTCCCCAGTTCAAAACTGGGTGGAAACAAGTTGAATATATTTTACTATATATGCTGAAATGGCTCTCAGTTAAGCAGATGTCCACGCTAAAAAGGTCTTAATTTCAAAAAAGGTCCCTAGTTTGAAACTGGGTGGAAACAAGTTGAGGAATTTTTACAATATATGCTGAAATGGCTCTCAGTTAAGCAGATGTCCATACTAAAATGGTCTTAATTTCAAGCTAGTTGAAGGCAATCATACTAAGGATCTCAAGCCAGACTGCCAAGCTGAATGAGCTCTGTCCTGTTGTGTGTGGAATTTACACAGACTGACACTCTGCTTGCAGGGCAGATTATGGGATGAACCTGGTTTCACCTCACAAGTCAAAGGTCCCCAGTTTGAAACTGGGTGGAAACAAGTTGAGGAATTTTTACTATATATGCTGAAATGGCTATCATTTAAGCATATGTCCACGCTTAAAAGGTGTTAATTTCAAGCTAGTTGAAGGCAATAATACTAAGAATCTCAAGACAGACTGCCAAGCCGAATGAGCTCTGTCTTGTTGTGTGTGGAATTTACACAGACTGACACTCTGCTTGCAGGGCAGATTATGGGATGAACCTGGTTTCACCTCACAAGTCAAAGGTCCCCAGTTAGAAACGGAGTGGAAACAAGTTGAGGAATTTTTACTATATATGCTGAAATGGCTCTCAGTTAAGCAGATGTCCACGCTAAAATGGTGTTAATTTCAAAAAAGGTCTCCAGTTTGAAACTGGGTGGAAAGAAGTTGAGGAATTTTTACTATATATGCTGAAATGGCTCTCAGTTAAGCAGATGTCCACGCTAAAAAGGTCTTAATTTCAAAAAAGGTCCCCAGTTTGAAACTGGGTGGAAACAAGTTGAGGAATTTTTACTATATATGCTGAAATGGCTCTCAGTTAAGCAGAGATCCAAGCTAAAAAGGTCTTAATTTCAAAAAAGGTCCCCTGTTTGAAACTGGGTGGAAACAAGTTGAGGAATTTTTACTATATATGCTGAAATGGCTCTCAGTTAAGCAGATGTCCATGCTAAAAAGGTGTTAATTTCAAGCTAGTTGAAGGCAATCATATTAAGGATCTCAAGACAGACTGCCAAGCTGAATGAGCTCTGTCCTGTTGTGCGTGGAATTTACACAGACTGACACTCTGCTTGCAGGGCAGATTATGGGATAAACCTGGTTTCACCTCACAAGTGAAAAGTCCCCAGTTTGAAAATGGGTGGAAACAAGTTGAGGAATTTTTACTATATATGCTGAAATGGCTCTCAGTTAAGCAGATGTCCATGCTAAAAAGGTCTTAATTTCAAGCTAGTTGAAGGCAATCATACTAAGGATCTCAAGCCAGACTGCCAAGCTGAATGAGCTCTGTCCTGTTGTGTGTGGAATTTGCACAGACTGACACTCTGCTTGCAGGGCAGATTATGGGATGAACCTGGTTTCACCTCACAAGTGAAAGGTCCCCAGTTTGAAAATGGGTGTAAACAAGTTGA
Organism: Coreius guichenoti; assembly: GCA_039654105.1. Taxonomy (NCBI): domain Eukaryota; kingdom Metazoa; phylum Chordata; class Actinopteri; order Cypriniformes; family Gobionidae; genus Coreius; species Coreius guichenoti. The sequence continues at coordinate 34,612 of JBAPCB010000051.1, read as the reverse complement.
GGAATTTTTACTATATATGATGAAATGGCTCTCAGTTAAGCAGATGTCCACGCTAAAAAGGTCTTAATTTCAAGCTAGTTGAAGGCAATCATACTAAGGATCTCAAGACAGACTGCCAAGCCGAATGAGCTCTGTCCTGTTGTTTGTGGAATTTACACAGACTGACACTCTGCTTGCAGGGCAGATTATGGGATGAACCTGTCTTCGAAAAAGTCAACAGAAAGCATTATATTGTTTCTGTAGTGTAGTGGTTATCACGTTCGCCTAACACGCGAAAGGTCCTCGGTTCGAAACCGAGCAGAAACAAGCGCCAACTTTCTACAGAAAGTATACATTTTTTGCAAGGCTAAGAGGATTTAGCTCTCTTTTACAGTATACGCATTTTAACATGCATGATTCAGACGATTTACTTCTGTTTAATAAAGACAGGTTTCCATAGTGTAGTGGTTATCACGTTTGCCTCACACGCGAAAGGTCCCCATTTCGAAACTGGGTGGCAACAAGTTGAATATATTTTACTATATATGCTGAAATGGCTCTCAGTTAAGCAGATGTCCACGCTAAAAAGGTCTTAATTTCAAGCTAGTTGAAGGCAATCATACTAAGGATCTCAAGACAGACTGCCAAGCCGAATGAGCTCTGTCCTGTTGTTTGTGGAATTTACACAGACTGACACTCTGCTTGCAGGGCAGATTATGGGATGAACCTGGTTTCACCTCACAAGTGAAAGGTCCCCAGTTTGAAAATGGGTGTAAACAAGTTGAGGATTTTTTACTATATATGCTGAAATGGCTCTCAGTTAAGCAGATGTCCACGCTAAAATGGTGTTAATTTCAAAAAAGGTCCCCAGTTTGAAACTGGGTGGAAAGAAGTTGAGGAATTTTTACTATATATGCTGAAATGGCTCTCAGTTAAGCAGATGTCCAAGCTAAAAAGGTCTTAATTTCAAGCTAGTTGAATGCAATCATACTAAGGATCTCAAGCCAGACTGCCAAGCTGAATGAGCTCTGTCCTGTTGTGTGTGGAATTTGCACAGACTGACACTCTGCTTGCAGGGCAGATTATGGGATGAACCTGGTTTCACCTCACAAGTGAAAGGTCCCCAGTTTGAAAATGGGTGGAAACAAGTTGAGGAATTTTTACTATATATGCTGAAATGGCTCTCAGTTAAGCAGATGTCCACGCTAAAAAGGTCTTAATTTCAAAAAAGGTCCCCAGTTTGAAACTGGGTGGAAACAAGTTGAGGAATTTTTACTATATATGCTGAAATGGCTCTCAGTTAAGCAGAGATCCAAGCTAAAAAGGTCTTAATTTCAAAAAAGGTCCCCAGTTTGAAACTGGGTGGAAACAAGTTGAGTAATTTTTACTATATATGCTGAAATGGCTCTCAGTTAAGCAGATGTCCATGCTAAAAAGGTCTTAATTTCAAGCTAGTTGAAGGCAATCATACTAAGGATCTCAAGCCAGACTGCCAAGCTGAATGAGCTCTGTCCTGTTGTGTGTGGAATTTACACAGACTGACACTCTGCTTGCAGGGCAGATTATGGGATGAACCTGGTTTCACCTCACAAGTGAAAGGTCCCCAGTTTGAAAATGGGTGGAAACAAGTTGAGGAATTTTTACTATATATGCTGAAATGGCTCTCAGTTAAGCAGATGTCCACGCTAAAAAGGTCTTAATTTCAAAAAAGGTCCCCAGTTTGAAACTGTGTGGAAACAAGTTGAGGAATTTTTACTATATATGCTGAAATGGCTCTCAGTTAAGCAGAGATCCAAGCTAAAAAGGTCTTAATTTCAAAAAAGGTCCCCAGTTTGAAACTGGGTGGAAACAAGTTGAGGAATTTTTACTATATATGCTGAAATGGCTCTCAGTTAAGCAGATGTCCATGCTAAAAAGGTCTTAATTTCAAGCTAGTTGAAGGCAATCATATTAAGGATCTCAAGACAGACTGCCAAGCTGAATGAGCTCTGTCCTGTTGTGCGTGGAATTTACACAGACTGACACTCTGCTTGCAGGGCAGATTATGGGATGAACCTGGTTTCACCTCACAAGTGAAAAGTCCCCAGTTTGAAAATGGGTGGAAACAAGTTGAGGAATTTTTACTATATATGCTGAAATGGCTCTCAGTTAAGCAGATGTCCATGCTAAAAAGGTCTTAATTTCAAGCTAGTTGAAGGCAATCATACTAAGGATCTCAAGCCAGACTGCCAAGCCGAATGAGCTCTGTCCTGTTGTGTGTGGAATTTACACAGACTGACACTCTGCTTGCAGGGCAGATTATGGGATGAACCTGGTTTCACCTCACAAGTCAAAGGTCCCCAGTTTGAAACTGGGTGGAAACAAGTTGAGGAATTTTTACTATATATGCTGAAATGGCTATCATTTAAGCATATGTCCACGCTTAAAAGGTGTTAATTTCAAGCTAGTTGAAGGCAATAATACTAAGAATCTCAAGACAGACTGCCAAGCCGAATGAGCTCTGTCTTGTTGTGTGTGGAATTTACACAGACTGACACTCTGCTTGCAGGGCAGATTATGGGATGAACCTGGTTTCACCTCACAAGTCAAAGGTCCCCAGTTAGAAACGGAGTGGAAACAAGTTGAGGAATTTTTACTATATATGCTGAAATGGCTCTCAGTTAAGCAGATGTCCACGCTAAAAAGGTCTTAATTTCAAAAAAGTTCCCCAGTTTGAAACTGGGTGGAAACAAGTTGAGGAATTTTTACTATATATGCTGAAATGGCTCTCAGTTAAGCAGATGTCCATGCTAAAAAGGTCTTAATTTCAAGCTAGTTGAAGGCAATCATACTAAGGATCTCAAGCCAGACTGCCAAGCTGAATGAGCTCTGTCCTGTTGTGTGTGGAATTTGCACAGACTGACACTCTGCTTGCAGGGCAGATTATGGGATGAACCTGGTTTCACCTCACAAGTGAAAGGTCCCCAGTTTGAAAATGGGTGTAAACAAGTTGAGGAATTTTTACTATATATGATGAAATGGCTCTCAGTTAAGCAGATGTCCACGCTAAAAAGGTCTTAATTTCAAGCTAGTTGAAGGCAATCATACTAAGGATCTCAAGACAGACTGCCAAGCCGAATGAGCTCTGTCCTGTTGTTTGTGGAATTTACACAGACTGACACTCTGCTTGCAGGGCAGATTATGGGATGAACCTGTCTTCGAAAAAGTCAACAGAAAGCATTATATTGTTTCTGTAGTGTAGTGGTTATCACGTTCGCCTAACACGCGAAAGGTCCTCGGTTCGAAACCGAGCAGAAACAAGCGCCAACTTTCTACAGAAAGTATACATTTTTTGCAAGGCTAAGAGGATTTAGCTCTCTTTTACAGTATACGCATTTTAACATGCATGATTCAGACGATTTACTTCTGTTTAATAAAGACAGGTTTCCATAGTGTAGTGGTTATCACGTTTGCCTCACACGCGAAAGGTCCCCATTTCGAAACTGGGTGGCAACAAGTTGAATATATTTTACTATATATGCTGAAATGGCTCTCAGTTAAGCAGATGTCCACGCTAAAAAGGTCTTAATTTCAAGCTAGTTGAAGGCAATCATACTAAGGATCTCAAGACAGACTGCCAAGCCGAATGAGCTCTGTCCTGTTGTTTGTGGAATTTACACAGACTGACACTCTGCTTGCAGGGCAGATTATGGGATGAACCTGGTTTCACCTCACAAGTGAAAGGTCCCCAGTTTGAAAATGGGTGTAAACAAGTTGAGGATTTTTTACTATATATGCTGAAATGGCTCTCAGTTAAGCAGATGTCCACGCTAAAATGGTGTTAATTTCAAAAAAGGTCCCCAGTTTGAAACTGGGTGGAAAGAAGTTGAGGAATTTTTACTATATATGCTGAAATGGCTCTCAGTTAAGCAGATGTCCAAGCTAAAAAGGTCTTAATTTCAAGCTAGTTGAATGCAATCATACTAAGGATCTCAAGCCAGACTGCCAAGCTGAATGAGCTCTGTCCTGTTGTGTGTGGAATTTGCACAGACTGACACTCTGCTTGCAGGGCAGATTATGGGATGAACCTGGTTTCACCTCACAAGTGAAAGGTCCCCAGTTTGAAAATGGGTGGAAACAAGTTGAGGAATTTTTACTATATATGCTGAAATGGCTCTCAGTTAAGCAGATGTCCACGCTAAAAAGGTCTTAATTTCAAAAAAGGTCCCCAGTTTGAAACTGGGTGGAAACAAGTTGAGGAATTTTTACTATATATGCTGAAATGGCTCTCAGTTAAGCAGAGATCCAAGCTAAAAAGGTCTTAATTTCAAAAAAGGTCCCCAGTTTGAAACTGGGTGGAAACAAGTTGAGTAATTTTTACTATATATGCTGAAATGGCTCTCAGTTAAGCAGATGTCCATGCTAAAAAGGTCTTAATTTCAAGCTAGTTGAAGGCAATCATACTAAGGATCTCAAGCCAGACTGCCAAGCTGAATGAGCTCTGTCCTGTTGTGTGTGGAATTTACACAGACTGACACTCTGCTTGCAGGGCAGATTATGGGATGAACCTGGTTTCACCTCACAAGTGAAAGGTCCCCAGTTTGAAAATGGGTGGAAACAAGTTGAGGAATTTTTACTATATATGCTGAAATGGCTCTCAGTTAAGCAGATGTCCACGCTAAAAAGGTCTTAATTTCAAAAAAGGTCCCCAGTTTGAAACTGTGTGGAAACAAGTTGAGGAATTTTTACTATATATGCTGAAATGGCTCTCAGTTAAGCAGAGATCCAAGCTAAAAAGGTCTTAATTTCAAAAAAGGTCCCCAGTTTGAAACTGGGTGGAAACAAGTTGAGGAATTTTTACTATATATGCTGAAATGGCTCTCAGTTAAGCAGATGTCCATGCTAAAAAGGTCTTAATTTCAAGCTAGTTGAAGGCAATCATATTAAGGATCTCAAGACAGACTGCCAAGCTGAATGAGCTCTGTCCTGTTGTGCGTTTAATTTACACAGACTGACACTCTGCTTGCAGGGCAGATTATGGGATGAACCTGGTTTCACCTCACAAGTGAAAAGTCCCCAGTTTGAAAATGGGTGGAAACAAGTTGAGGAATTTTTACTATATATGCTGAAATGGCTCTCAGTTAAGCAGATGTCCATGCTAAAAAGGTCTTAATTTCAAGCTAGTTGAAGGCAATCATACTAAGGATCTCAAGCCAGACTGCCAAGCTGAATGAGCTCTGTCCTGTTGTGTGTGGAATTTTCACAGACTGACACTCTGCTTGCAGGGCAGATTATGGGATGAACCTGGTTTCACCTCACAAGTGAAAGGTCCCCAGTTTGAAAATGGGTGTAAACAAGTTGAGGAATTTTTACTATATATGATGAAATGGCTCTCAGTTAAGCAGATGTCCACGCTAAAAAGGTCTTAATTTCAAGCTAGTTGAAGGCAATCATATTAAGGATCTCAAGACAGACTGCCAAGCTGAGTGAGCTCTGTCCTGTTGTGCGTGGAATTTACACAGACTGACACTCTGCTTGCAGGGCAGATTATGGGATGAACCTGTCTTCGAAAAAGTCAACAGGGAACATTATATTGTTTCTGTAGTGTAGTGGTTATCACGTTCGCCTAACACGCGAAAGGTCCTCGGTTCGACACCGAGCAGAAACAAGCGCCAACTTTCTACAGAAAGTATACATTTTTAAGAGGATTTAGCTCTCTTTTACATTATACGCATTTTAACATGCATGATTCAGAAGATTTACTTCTGTTTAATAAAGACAGGTTTCCATAGTGTAGTGGTTATCACGTTCGCCTCACACGCGAAAGGTCCCCAGTTCAAAACTGGGTGGAAACAAGTTGAATATATTTTACTATATATGCTGAAATGGCTCTCAGTTAAGCAGATGTCCACGCTAAAAAGGTCTTAATTTCAAAAAAGGTCCCTAGTTTGAAACTGGGTGGAAACAAGTTGAGGAATTTTTACAATATATGCTGAAATGGCTCTCAGTTAAGCAGATGTCCATACTAAAAAGGTCTTAATTTCAAGCTAGTTGAAGGCAATCATACTAAGGATCTCAAGCCAGACTGCCAAGCTGAATGAGCTCTGTCCTGTTGTGTGTGGAATTTACACAGACTGACACTCTGCTTGCAGGGCAGATTATGGGATGAACCTGGTTTCACCTCACAAGTCAAAGGTCCCCAGTTTGAAACTGGGTGGAAACAAGTTGAGGAATTTTTACTATATATGCTGAAATGGCTATCATTTAAGCATATGTCCACGCTTAAAAGGTGTTAATTTCAAGCTAGTTGAAGGCAATAATACTAAGAATCTCAAGACAGACTGCCAAGCCGAATGAGCTCTGTCTTGTTGTGTGTGGAATTTACACAGACTGACACTCTGCTTGCAGGGCAGATTATGGGATGAACCTGGTTTCACCTCACAAGTCAAAGGTCCCCAGTTAGAAACGGAGTGGAAACAAGTTGAGGAATTTTTACTATATATGCTGAAATGGCTCTCAGTTAAGCAGATGTCCACGCTAAAATGGTGTTAATTTCAAAAAAGGTCTCCAGTTTGAAACTGGGTGGAAAGAAGTTGAGGAATTTTTACTATATATGCTGAAATGGCTCTCAGTTAAGCAGATGTCCACGCTAAAAAGGTCTTAATTTCAAAAAAGGTCCCCAGTTTGAAACTGGGTGGAAACAAGTTGAGGAATTTTTACTATATATGCTGAAATGGCTCTCAGTTAAGCAGAGATCCAAGCTAAAAAGGTCTTAATTTCAAAAAAGGTCCCCTGTTTGAAACTGGGTGGAAACAAGTTGAGGAATTTTTACTATATATGCTGAAATGGCTCTCAGTTAAGCAGATGTCCATGCTAAAAAGGTGTTAATTTCAAGCTAGTTGAAGGCAATCATATTAAGGATCTCAAGACAGACTGCCAAGCTGAATGAGCTCTGTCCTGTTGTGCGTGGAATTTACACAGACTGACACTCTGCTTGCAGGGCAGATTATGGGATAAACCTGGTTTCACCTCACAAGTGAAAAGTCCCCAGTTTGAAAATGGGTGGAAACAAGTTGAGGAATTTTTACTATATATGCTGAAATGGCTCTCAGTTAAGCAGATGTCCATGCTAAAAAGGTCTTAATTTCAAGCTAGTTGAAGGCAATCATACTAAGGATCTCAAGCCAGACTGCCAAGCTGAATGAGCTCTGTCCTGTTGTGTGTGGAATTTGCACAGACTGACACTCTGCTTGCAGGGCAGATTATGGGATGAACCTGGTTTCACCTCACAAGTGAAAGGTCCCCAGTTTGAAAATGGGTGTAAACAAGTTGAGGAATTTTTACTATATATGATGAAATGGCTCTCAGTTAAGCAGATGTCCACGCTAAAAAGGTCTTAATTTCAAGCTAGTTGAAGGCAATCATACTAAGGATCTCAAGACAGACTGCCAAGCCGAATGAGCTCTGTCCTGTTGTTTGTGGAATTTACACAGACTGACACTCTGCTTGCAGGGCAGATTATGGGATGAACCTGTCTTCGAAAAAGTCAACAGAAAGCATTATATTGTTTCTGTAGTGTAGTGGTTATCACGTTCGCCTAACACGCGAAAGGTCTTCGGTTCGAAACCGAGCAGAAACAAGCGCCAACTTTCTACAGAAAGTATACATTTTTTGCAAGGCTAAGAGGATTTAGCTCTCTTTTACAGTATACGCATTTTAACATGCATGATTCAGACGATTTACTTCTGTTTAATAAAGACAGGTTTCCATAGTGTAGTGGTTATCACGTTTGCCTCACACGCGAAAGGTCCCCATTTCGAAACTGGGTGGCAACAAGTTGAATATATTTTACTATATATGCTGAAATGGCTCTCAGTTAAGCAGATGTCCACGCTAAAAAGGTCTTAATTTCAAGCTAGTTGAAGGCAATCATACTAAGGATCTCAAGACAGACTGCCAAGCCGAATGAGCTCTGTCCTGTTGTTTGTGGAATTTACACAGACTGACACTCTGCTTGCAGGGCAGATTATGGGATGAACCTGGTTTCACCTCACAAGTGAAAGGTCCCCAGTTTGAAAATGGGTGTAAACAAGTTGAGGATTTTTTACTATATATGCTGAAATGGCTCTCAGTTAAGCAGATGTCCACGCTAAAATGGTGTTAATTTCAAAAAAGGTCCCCAGTTTGAAACTGGGTGGAAAGAAGTTGAGGAATTTTTACTATATATGCTGAAATGGCTCTCAGTTAAGCAGATGTCCAAGCTAAAAAGGTCTTAATTTCAAGCTAGTTGAATGCAATCATACTAAGGATCTCAAGCCAGACTGCCAAGCTGAATGAGCTCTGTCCTGTTGTGTGTGGAATTTGCACAGACTGACACTCTGCTTGCAGGGCAGATTATGGGATGAACCTGGTTTCACCTCACAAGTGAAAGGTCCCCAGTTTGAAAATGGGTGGAAACAAGTTGAGGAATTTTTACTATATATGCTGAAATGGCTCTCAGTTAAGCAGATGTCCATGCTAAAAAGGTCTTAATTTCAAGCTAGTTGAAGGCAATCATACTAAGGATCTCAAGCCAGACTGCCAAGCTGAATGAGCTCTGTCCTGTTGTGTGTGGAATTTGCACAGACTGACACTCTGCTTGCAGGGCAGATTATGGGATGAACCTGGTTTCACCTCACAAGTGAAAGGTCCCCAGTTTGAAAATGGGTGTAAACAAGTTGAGGAATTTTTACTATATATCATGAAATGGCTCTCAGTTAAGCAGATGTCCACGCTAAAAAGGTCTTAATTTCAAGCTAGTTGAAGGCAATCATACTAAGGATCTCAAAACAGACTGCCAAGCCGAATGAGCTCTGTCCTGTTGTTTGTGGAATTTACACAGACTGACACTCTGCTTGCAGGGCAGATTATAGGATGAACCTGGTTTCAAATCACAAGTGAAAGGTCCCCAGTTTGAAAATGGGTGTAAACAAAACAAGTTGAGGATTTTTTACTATATATGCTGAAATGGCTCTCAGTTAAGCAGATGTCCACGCTAAAATGGTGTTAATTTCAAAAAAGGTCCCCAGTTTGAAACTGGGTGGAAAGAAGTTGAGGAATTTTTACTATATATGCTGAAATGGCTCTCAGTTAAGCAGATGTCCATGCTAAAAAGGTCTTAATTTCAAGCTAGTTGAAGGCAATCATACTAAGGATCTCAAGCCAGACTGCCAAGCTGAATGAGCTCTGTCCTGTTGTGCGTGGAATTTACAAAGACTGACACTCTGCTTGCAGGGCAGATTATGGATGAACCTGGTTTCACCTCACAAGTGAAAGGTCCCCAGTTTGAAAATGGGTGGAAACAAGTTGAGGAATTTTTACTATATATGCTGAAATGGCTCTCAGTTAAGCAGATGTCCATGCTAAAAAGGTCTTAATTTCAAGCTAGTTGAAGGCAATCATACTAAGGATCTCAAGCCAGACTGCCAAGCTGAATGAGCTCTGTCCTGTTGTGTGTGGAATTTGCACAGACTGACACTCTGCTTGCAGGTCAGATTATGGGATGAACCTGGTTTCACCTCACAAGTGAAAGGTCCCCAGTTTGAAAATGGGTGTAAACAAGTTGAGGAATTTTTACTATATATGATGAAATGGCTCTCAGTTAAGCAGATGTCCACGCTAAAAAGGTCTTAATTTCAAGCTAGTTGAAGGCAATCATACTAAGGATCTCAAGACAGACTGCCAAGCCGAATGAGCTCTGTCCTGTTGTTTGTGGAATTTACACAGACTGACACTCTGCTTGCAGGCAGATTATGGATGAACCTGGTTTCACCTCACAAGTGAAAGGTCCCCAGTTTGAAAATGGGTGGAAACAAGTTGAGGAATTTTTACTATATATGCTGAAATGGCTCTCAGTTAAGCAGATGTCCACGCTAAAAAGGTCTTAATTTCAAAAAAGGTCCCCAGTTTGAAACTGTGTGGAAACAAGTTGAGGAATTTTTACTATATATGCTGAAATGGCTCTCAGTTAAGCAGAGATCCAAGCTAAAAAGGTCTTAATTTCAAAAAAGGTCCCCAGTTTGAAACTGGGTGGAAACAAGTTGAGGAATTTTTACTATATATGCTGAAATGGCTCTCAGTTAAGCAGATGTCCATGCTAAAAAGGTCTTAATTTCAAGCTAGTTGAAGGCAATCATATTAAGGATCTCAAGACAGACTGCCAAGCTGAATGAGCTCTGTCCTGTTGTGTGTGGAATTTACACAGACTGACACTCTGCTTGCAGGGCAGATTATGGGATGAACCTGGTTTCACCTCACAAGTGAAAAGTCCCCAGTTTGAAAATGGGTGGAAACAAGTTGAGGAATTTTTACTATATATGCTGAAATGGCTCTCAGTTAAGCAGATGTCCATGCTAAAAGGTCTTAATTTCAAGCTAGTTGAAGGCAATCATACTAAGGATCTCAAGCCAGACTGCCAAGCTGAATGAGCTCTGTCCTGTTGTGTGTGGAATTTGCACAGACTGACACTCTGCTTGCAGGGCAGATTATGGGATGAACCTGGTTTCACCTCACAAGTGAAAGGTCCCCAGTTTGAAAATGGGTGTAAACAGGTTGAGGAATTTTTACTATATATGATGAAATGGCTCTCAGTTAAGCAGATGTCCACGCTAAAAAGGTCTTAATTTCAAGCTAGTTGAAGGCAATCATACTAAGGATCTCAAGACAGACTGCCAAGCCGAATGAGCTCTGTCCTGTTGTTTGTGGAATTTACACAGACTGACACTCTGCTTGCAGGGCAGATTATGGATGAACCTGGTTTCACCTCACAAGTGAAAGGTCCCAGTTTGAAAATGAGTGTAAACAAGTTGAGGATTTTTTACTATATATGCTGAAATGGCTCTCAGTTAAGCAGATGTCCACGCTAAAATGGTGTTAATTTCAAAAAAGGTCCCCAGTTTGAAACTGGGTGGAAAGAAGTTGAGGAATTTTTACTATATATGCTGAAATGGCTCTCAGTTAAGCAGATGTCCACGCTAAAAAGGTCTTAATTTCAAGCTAGTTGAAGGCAATCATACTAAGGATCTCAAGACAGACTGCCAAGCCGAATGAGCTCTGTCCTGTTGTTTGTGGAATTTACACAGACTGACACTCTGCTTGCAGGGCAGATTATGGGATGAACCTGTCTTCGAAAAAGTCAACAGAAAGCATTATATTGTTTCTGTAGTGTAGTGGTTATCACGTTCGCCTCACACGCGAAAGGTCCTCGTTTCGAAACCGAGCAGAAACAAGCGCCAACTTTCTACAGAAAGTATACATTTTTTGCAAGGCTAAGAGGATTTAGCTCTCTTTTACATTATACGCATTTTAACATGCATGATTCAGACGATTTACTTCTGTTTAATAAAGACAGGTTTCCATAGTGTAGTGGTTATCACGTTCGCCTCACTCGCGAAAGGTCCCCAGTTCGAAACTGGGTGGCAACAAGTTGAATATATTTTACTATATATGCTGAAATGGCTCTCAGTTAAGCAGATGTCCACGCTAAAAAGGTCTTAATTTCAAGCTAGTTGAAGGCAATCATACTAAGGATCTCAAGACAGACTGCCAAGCCGAATGAGCTCTGTCCTGTTGTTTGTGGAATTTACACAGACTGACACTCTGCTTGCAGGGCAGATTATGGGATGAACCTGGTTTCACCTCACAAGTGAAAGGTCCCCAGTTTGAAAATGGGTGTAAACAAGTTGAGGATTTTTTACTATATATGCTGAAATGGCTCTCAGTTAAGCAGATGTCCACGCTAAAATGGTGTTAATTTCAAAAAAGGTCCCCAGTTTGAAACTGGGTGGAAAGAAGTTGAGGAATTTTTACTATATATGCTGAAATGGCTCTCAGTTAAGCAGAGATCCAAGCTAAAAAGGTCTTAATTTCAAAAAAGGTCCCCAGTTTGAAACTGGGTGGAAACAAGTTGAGGAATTTTTACTATATATGCTGAAATGGCTCTCAGTTAAGCAGATGTCCATGCTAAAAAGGTCTTAATTTCAAGCTAGTTGAAGGCAATCATATTAAGGATCTCAAGACAGACTGCCAAGCTGAATGAGCTCTGTCCTGTTGTGCGTGGAATTTACACAGACTGACACTCTGCTTGCAGGGCAGATTATGGGATGAACCTGGTTTCACCTCACAAGTGAAAAGTCCCCAGTTTGAAAATGGGTGGAAACAAGTTGAGGAATTTTTACTATATATGCTGAAATGGCTCTCAGTTAAGCAGATGTCCATGCTAAAAAGGTCTTAATTTCAAGCTAGTTGAAGGCAATCATACTAAGGATCTCAAGCCAGACTGCCAAGCTGAATGAGCTCTGTCCTGTTGTGTGTGGAATTTGCACAGACTGACACTCTGCTTGCAGGGCAGATTATGGGATGAACCTGGTTTCACCTCACAAGTGAAAGGTCCCCAGTTTGAAAATGGGTGTAAACAAGTTGAGGAATTTTTACTATATATCATGAAATGGCTCTCAGTTAAGCAGATGTCCACGCTAAAAAGGTCTTAATTTCAAGCTAGTTGAAGGCATTCATACTAAGGATCTCAAAACAGACTGCCAAGCCGAATGAGCTCTGTCCTGTTGTTTGTGGAATTTACACAGACTGACACTCTGCTTGCAGGGCAGATTATAGGATGAACCTGGTTTCACCTCACAAGTGAAAGGTCCCCAGTTTGAAAATGGGTGTAAACAAGTTGAGGATTTTTTACTATATATGCTGAAATGGCTCTCAGTTAAGCAGATGTCCACGCTAAAATGGTGTTAATTTCAAAAAAGGTCCCCAGTTTGAAACTGGGTGGAAAGAAGTTGAGGAATTTTTACTATATATGCTGAAATGGCTCTCAGTTAAGCAGATGTCCATGCTAAAAAGGTCTTAATTTCAAGCTAGTTGAAGGCAATCATACTAAGGATCTCAAGCCAGACTGCCAAGCTGAATGAGCTCTGTCCTGCTGTGCGTGGAATTTACAAAGACTGACACTCTGCTTGCAGGGCAGATTATGGGATGAACCTGGTTTCACCTCACAAGTGAAAGGTCCCCAGTTTGAAAATGGGTGGAAACAAGTTGAGGAATTTTTACTATATATGCTGAAATGGCTCTCAGTTAAGCAGATGTCCATGCTAAAAAGGTCTTAATTTCAAGCTAGTTGAAGGCAATCATACTAAGGATCTCAAGCCAGACTGCCAAGCTGAATGAGCTCTGTCCTGTTGTGTGTGGAATTTGCACAGACTGACACTCTGCTTGCAGGTCAGATTATGGGATGAACCTGGTTTCACCTCACAAGTGAAAGGTCCCCAGTTTGAAAATGGGTGTAAACAAGTTGAGGAATTTTTACTATATATGATGAAATGGCTCTCAGTTAAGCAGATGTCCACGCTAAAAAGGTCTTAATTTCAGGCTAGTTGAAGGCAATCATACTAAGGATCTCAAGACAGACTGCCAAGCCGAATGAGCTCTGTCCTGTTGTTTGTGGAATTTACACAGACTGACACTCTGCTTGCAGGGGAGATTATGGGATGAACCTGGTTTCACCTCACAAGTGAAAGGTCCCCAGTTTGAAAATGGGTGTAAACAAGTTGAGGATTTTTTACTATATATGCTGAAATGGATATCAGTTAAGCAGATGTCCACTCTAAAAGGTCTTAATTTCAAGCTAGTTGAAGGCAATCATACTAAGGATCTCAAGACAGACTGCCAAGCCGAATGAGCTCTGTCCTGTTGTTTGTGGAATTTACACAGACTGACACTCTGCTTGCAGGGCAGATTATGGGATGAACCTGGTTTCACCTCACAAGTGAAAGGTCCCCAGTTTGAAAATGGGTGGAAACAAGTTGAGGAATATTTACTATATATGCTGAAATGGCTCTCAGTTAAGCAGATGTCCACGCTAAAAAGGTCTTAATTTCAAAAAAGGTCCCCAGTTTGAAACTGTGTGGAAACAAGTTGAGGAATTTTTACTATATATGCTGAAATGGCTCTCAGTTAAGCAGAGATCCAAGCTAAAAAGGTCTTAATTTCAAAAAAGGTCCCCAGTTTGAAACTGGGTGGAAACAAGTTGAGGAATTTTTACTATATATGCTGAAATGGCTCTCAGTTAAGCAGATGTCCATGCTAAAAAGGTCTTAATTTCAAGCTAGTTGAAGGCAATCATATTAAGGATCTCAAGACAGACTGCCAAGCTGAATGAGCTCTGTCCTGTTGTGTGTGGAATTTACACAGACTGACACTCTGCTTGCAGGGCAGATTATGGGATGAACCTGGTTTCACCTCACAAGTGAAAAGTCCCCAGTTTGAAAATGGGTGGAAACAAGTTGAGGAATTTTTACTATATATGCTGAAATGGATCTCAGTTAAGCAGATGTCCATGCTAAAAAGGTCTTAATTTCAAGCTAGTTGAAGGCAATCATACTAAGGATCTCAAGCCAGACTGCCAAGCTGAATGAGCTCTGTCCTGTTGTGTGTGGAATTTGCACAGAATGACACTCTGCTTGCAGGGCAGATTATGGGATGAACCTGGTTTCACCTCACAAGTGAAAGGTCCCCAGTTTGAAAATGGGTGTAAACAAGTTGAGGAATTTTTACTATATATGATGAAATGGCTCTCAGTTAAGCAGATGTCCACGCTAAAAGGTCTTAATTTCAAGCTAGTTGAAGGCAATCATACTAAGGATCTCAAGACAGACTGCCAAGCCGAATGAGCTCTGTCCTGTTGTTTGTGGAATTTACACAGACTGACACTCTGCTTGCAGGGCAGATTATGGGATGAACCTGGTTTCACCTCACCTTCACCTCACAGTTTGAAAGGTCCCCAGTTTGAAAATGGGTGTAAACAAGTTGAGGATTTTTTACTATATATGCTGAAATGGCTCTCAGTTAAGCAGATGTCCAAGCTAAAATGGTGTTAATTTCAAAAAAGGTCCCCAGTTTGAAACTGGGTGGAAAGAAGTTGAGGAATTTTTACTATATATGCTGAAATGGCTCTCAGTTAAGCAGATGTCCACGCTAAAAAGGTCTTAATTTCAAGCTAGTTGAAGGCAATCATACTAAGGATCTCAAGACAGACTGCCAAGCCGAATGAGCTCTGTCCTGTTGTTTGTGGAATTTACACAGACTGACACTCTGCTTGCAGGGCAGATTATGGGATGAACCTGTCTTCGAAAAAGTCAACAGAAAGCATTATATTGTTTCTGTAGTGTAGTGGTTATCACGTTCGCCTAACACGCGAAAGGTCCTCGTTTCGAAACCGAGCAGAAACAAGCGCCAACTTTCTACAGAAAGTATACATTTTTTGCAAGGCTAAGAGGATTTAGCTCTCTTTTACATTATACGCATTTTAACATGCATGATTCAGACGATTTACTTCTGTTTAATAAAGACAGGTTTCCATAGTGTAGTGGTTATCACGTTCACCTCACACTATATATGCTGAAATGGCTCTCAGTTAAGCAGATGTCCATGCTAAAAAGGTCTTAATTTCAAGCTAGTTGAAGGCAATCATACTAAGGATCTCAAGCCAGACTGCCAAGCTGAATGAGCTCTGTCCTGTTGTGTGTGGAATTTGCACAGACTGACACTCTGCTTGCAGGGCAGATTATGGGATGAACCTGGTTTCACCTCACAAGTGAAAGGTCCCCAGTTTGAAAATGGGTGGAAACAAGTTGAGGAATTTTTACTATATATGCTGAAATGGCTCTCAGTTAAGCAGATGTCCACGCTAAAAAGGTCTTAATTTCAAGCTAGTTGAAGGCAATCATACTAAGGATCTCAAGACAGACTGCCAAGCCGAATGAGCTCTGTCCTGTTGTTTGTGGAATTTACACAGACTGACACTCTGCTTGCAGGGCAGATTATGGGATGAACCTGGTTTCACCTCACAGTTTGAAAGGTCCCCAGTTTGAAAATGGGTGTAAACAAGTTGAGGATTTTTTACTATATATGCTGAAATGGCTCTCAGTTAAGCAGATGTCCACGCTAAAATGGTGTTAATTTCAAAAAAGGTCCCCAGTTTGAAACTGGGTGGAAAGAAGTTGAGGAATTTTTACTATATATGCTGAAATGGCTCTCAGTTAAGCAGATGTCCATGCTAAAAAGGTCTTAATTTCAAGCTAGTTGAAGGCAATCATACTAAGGATCTCAAGCCAGACTGCCAAGCTGAATGAGCTCTGTCCTGTTGTGCGTGGAATTTACAAAGACTGACACTCTGCTTGCAGGGCAGATTATGGGATGAACCTGGTTTCACCTCACAAGTGAAAGGTCCCCAGTTTGAAAATGGGTGTAAACAAGTTGAGGAATTTTTACTATATATGCTGAAATGGCTCTCAGTTAAGCAGATGTCCATGCTAAAAAGGTCTTAATTTCAAGCTAGTTGAAGGCAATCATACTAAGGATCTCACGTTAGACTGCCGAGCTGAATGAGCTCTGTCCTGTTGTGTGTGGAATTTGCACAGACTGACACTCTGCTTGCAGGTCAGATTATGGGATGAACCTGGTTTCACCTCACAAGTGAAAGGTCCCCAGTTTGAAAATGGGTGTAAACATGTTGAGGAATTTTTACTATATGTGATGAAATGGCTCTCAGTTAAGCAGATGTCCACGCTAAAAAGGTCTTAATTTCAAGCTAGTTGAAGGCAATCATACTAAGGATCTCAAGACAGACTGCCAAGCCGAATGAGCTCTGTCCTGTTGTTTGTGGAATTTACACAGACTGACACTCTGCTTGCAGGGCAGATTATGGATGAACCTGTCTTCGAAAAAGTCAACAGAAAGCATTATATTGTTTCTGTAGTGTAGTGGTTATCACGTTCGCCTAACACGCGAAAGGTCCTCGTTTCGAAACCGAGCAGAAACAAGCGCCAACTTTCTACAGAAAGTATACATTTTTTGCAAGGCTAAGAGGATTTAGCTCTCTTTTACATTATACGCATTTTAACATGCATGATTCAGACGATTTACTTCTGTTTAATAAAGACAGGTTTCCATAGTGTAGTGGTTATCATGTTCGCCTCACACGCGAAAGGTCCCCAGTTCGAAACTGGGTGGCAACAAGTTGAATATATTTTACTATATATGCTGAAATGGCTCTCAGTTAAGCAGATGTCCACGCTAAAAAGGTCTTAATTTCAAGCTAGTTGCAGGCAATCATACTAAGGATCTCAAGACAGACTGCCAAGCCGAATGAGCTCTGTCCTGTTGTTTGTGGAATTTACACAGACTGACACTCTGCTTGCAGGGCAGATTATGGGATGAACCTGGTTTCACCTCACAAGTGAAAGGTCCCCAGTTTGAAAATGGGTGTAAACAAGTTGAGGATTTTTTACTATATATGCTGAAATGGCTCTCAGTTAAGCAGATGTCCACGCTAAAATGTGTTAATTTCAAAAAAGGTCCCCAGTTTGAAACTGGGTGGAAAGAAGTTGAGGAATTTTTACTATATATGCTGAAATGGCTCTCAGTTAAGCAGATGTCCATGCTAAAAAGGTCTTAATTTCAAGCTAGTTGAAGGCAATCATACTAAGGATCTCAAGCCAGACTGCCAAGCTGAATGAGCTCTGTCCTGTTGTGACTGGAATTTACAAAGACTGACACTCTGCTTGCAGGTCAGATTATGGGATGAATCTGGTTTCACCTCACAAGTGAAAGGTCCCCAGTTTGAAAATGGGTGGAAACAAGTTGAGGAATTTTTACTATATATGCTGAAATGGCTCTCAGTTAAGCAGATGTCCATGCTAAAAAGGTCTTAATTTCAAGCTAGTTGAAGGCAATCATACTAAGGATCTCAAGCCAGACTGCCAAGCTGAATGAGCTCTGTCCTGTTGTGTGTGGAATTTGCACAGACTGACACTCTGCTTGCAGGGCAGATTATGGGATGAACCTGTCTTCGAAAAAGTCAACAGAAAGCATTATATTGTTTCTGTAGTGTAGTGGTTATCACGTTCGCCTAACACGCGAAAGGTCCTCGGTTCGAAACCGAGCAGAAACAAGCGCCAACTTTCTACAGAAAGTATACATTTTTTGCAAGGCTAAGAAGATTTAGCTCTCTTTTACATTATACGCATTTTAACATGCATGATTCAGACGATTTACTTCTGTTTAATAAAGACAGGTTTCCATAGTGTAGTGGTTATCACGTTCGCCTCACACGCGAAAGGTCCCCAGTTCGAAACTGGGTGGCAACAAGTTGAATATATTTTACTATATATGCTGAAATGGCTCTCAGTTAAGCAGATGTCCACGCTAAAAAGGTCTTAATTTCAAGCTAGTTGAAGGCAATCATACTAAGGATCTCAAGACAGACTGCCAAGCCGAATGAGCTCTGTCCTGTTGTTTGTGGAATTTACACAGACTGACACTCTGCTTGCAGGGCAGATTATGGGATGAACCTGGTTTCACCTCACAAGTGAAAGGTCCCCAGTTTGAAAATGGTGTAAACAAGTTGAGGATTTTTTACTATATATGCTGAAATGGCTCTCAGTTAAGCAGATGTCCACGCTAAAATGGTGTTAATTTCAAAAAAGGTCCCCAGTTTGAAACTGGGTGGAAAGAAGTTGAGGAATTTTTACTATATATGCTGAAATGGCTCTCAGTTAAGCAGATGTCCATGCTAAAAAGGTCTTAATTTCAAGCTAGTTGAAGGCAATCATACTAAGGATCTCAAGCCACACTGCCAAGATGAATGAGCTCTGTCCTGTTGTGACTGGAATTTACAAAGACTGACACTCTGCTTGCAGGGCAGATTATGGGATGAACCTGGTTTCACCTCACAAATGAAAGGTCCCCAGTTTGAAAATGGGTGTAAACAAGTTGAGGATTTTTTACTATATATGCTGAAATGGCTCTCAGTTAAGCAGATGTCCACGCTAAAATGGTGTTAATTTCAAAAAAGGTCCCCAGTTTGAAACTGGGTGGAAAGAAGTTGAGGAATTTTTACTATATATGCTGAAATGGCTCTCAGTTAAGCAGATGTCCATGCTAAAAAGGTCTTAATTTCAAGCTAGTTGAAGGCAATCATACTAAGGATCTCAAGCCAGACTGCCAAGCTGAATGAGCTCTGTCCTGTTGTGCGTGGAATTTACAAAGACTGACACTCTGCTTGCAGGGCAGATTATGGGATGAACCTGGTTTCACCTCACACGCGAAAGGTCCCCAGCTCGAAACTGGGTGGCAACAAGTTGAATATATTTTACTATATATGCTGAAATGGCTCTCAGTTAAGCAGATGTCCACGCTAAAAAGGTCTTAATTTCAAGCTAGTTGAAGGCAATCATACTAAGGATCTCAAGACAGACTGCCAAGCCGAATGAGCTCTGTCCTGTTGTTTGTGGAATTTACACAGACTGACACTCTGCTTGCAGGGCAGATTATGGGATGAACCTGGTTTCACCTCACAAGTGAAAGGTCCCCAGTTTGAAAATGGGTGTAAACAAGTTGAGGATTTTTTACTATATATGCTGAAATGGCTCTCAGTTAAGCAGATGTCCACGCTAAAATGGTGTTAATTTCAAAAAAGGTCCCCAGTTTGAAACTGGGTGGAAAGAAGTTGAGGAATTTTTACTATATATGCTGAAATGGCTCTCAGTTAAGCAGATGTCCATGCTAAAAAGGTCTTAATTTCAAGCTAGTTGAAGGCAATCATACTAAGGATCTCAAGCCAGACTGCCAAGCTGAATGAGCTCTGTCCTGTTGTGACTGGAATTTACAAAGACTGACACTCTGCTTGCAGGGCAGATTATGGGATGAACCTGGTTTCACCTCACAAGTGAAAGGTCCCCAGTTTGAAAATGGGTGTAAACAAGTTGAGGATTTTTTACTATATATGCTGAAATGGCTCTCAGTTAAGCAGATGTCCACGCTAAAATGGTGTTAATTTCAAAAAAGGTCCCCAGTTTGAAACTGGGTGGAAAGAAGTTGAGGAATTTTTACTATATATGCTGAAATGGCTCTCAGTTAAGCAGATGTCCATGCTAAAAAGGTCTTAATTTCAAGCTAGTTGAAGGCAATCATACTAAGGATCTCAAGCCAGACTGCCAAGCTGAATGAGCTCTGTCCTGTTGTGCGTGGAATTTACAAAGACTGACACTCTGCTTGCAGGGCAGATTATGGGATGAACCTGGTTTCACCTCACAAGTGAAAGGTCCCCAGTTTGAAAATGGGTGTAAACAAGTTGAGGAATTTTTACTATATATGCTGAAATGGCTCTCAGTTAAGCAGATGTCCATGCTAAAAAGGTCTTAATTTCAAGCTAGTTGAAGGCAATCATACTAAGGATCTCACGCCAGACTGTCAAGCTGAATGAGCTCTGTCCTGTTGTGTGTGGAATTTGCACAGACTGACACTCTGCTTGCAGGTCAGATTATGGGATGAACCTGGTTTCACCTCACAAGTGAAAGGTCCCCAGTTTGAAAATGGGTGTAAACAAGTTGAGGAATTTTTACTATATATGATGAAATGGCTCTCAGTTAAGCAGATGTCCACGCTAAAAAGGTCTTAATTTCAAGCTAGTTGAAGGCAATCATACTAAGGATCTCAAGACAGACTGCCAAGCCGAATGAGCTCTGTCCTGTTGTTTGTGGAATTTACACAGACTGACACTCTGCTTGCAGGGCAGATTATGGGATGAACCTGTCTTCGAAAAAGTCAACAGAAAGCATTATATTGTTTCTGTAGTGTAGTGGTTATCACGTTCGCCTAACACGCGAAAGGTCCTCGGTTCGAAACCGAGCAGAAACAAGCGCCAACTTTCTACAGAAAGTATACATTTTTTGCAAGGCTAAGAAGATTTAGCTCTCTTTTACATTATACGCATTTTAACATGCATGATTCAGACGATTTACTTCTGTTTAATAAAGACAGGTTTCCATAGTGTAGTGGTTATCACGTTCGCCTCACACGCGAAAGGTCCCCAATTCGAAACTGGGTGGCAACAAGTTGAATATATTTTACTATATATGCTGAAATGGCTCTCAGTTAAGCAGATGTCCACGCTAAAAAGGTCTTAATTTCAAGCTAGTTGAAGGCAATCATACTAAGGATCTCAAGACAGACTGCCAAGCCGAATGAGCTCTGTCCTGTTGTTTGTGGAATTTACACAGACTGACACTCTGCTTGCAGGGCAGATTATGGGATGAACCTGGTTTCACCTCACAAGTGAAAGGTCCCCAGTTTGAAAATGGGTGTAAACAAGTTGAGGATTTTTTACTATATATGCTGAAATGGCTCTCAGTTAAGCAGATGTCCACGCTAAAAAGGTCTTAATTTCAAAAAAGGTCCCCAGTTTGAAACTGTGTGGAAACAAGTTGAGGAATTTTTACTATATATGCTGAAATGGCTCTCAGTTAAGCAGAGATCCAAGCTAAAAAGGTCTTAATTTCAAAAAAGGTCCCCAGTTTGAAACTGGGTGGAAACAAGTTGAGGAATTTTTACTATATATGCTGAAATGGCTCTCAGTTAAGCAGATGTCCATGCTAAAAAGGTCTTAATTTCAAGCTAGTTGAAGGCAATCATATTAAGGATCTCAAGACAGACTGCCAAGCTGAATGAGCTCTGTCCTGTTGTGCGTGGAATTTACACAGACTGACACTCTGCTTGCAGGGCAGATTATGGGATGAACCTGGTTTCACCTCACAAGTGAAAAGTCCCCAGTTTGAAAATGGGTGGAAACAAGTTGAGGAATTTTTACTATATATGCTGAAATGGCTCTCAGTTAAGCAGATGTCCATGCTAAAAAGGTCTTAATTTCAAGCTAGTTGAAGGCAATCATACTAAGGATCTCAAGCCAGACTGCCAAGCTGAATGAGCTCTGTCCTGTTGTGTGTGGAATTTGCACAGACTGACACTCTGCTTGCAGGGCAGATTATGGGATGAACCTGGTTTCACCTCACAAGTGAAAGGTCCCCAGTTTGAAAATGGGTGTAAACAAGTTGAGGAATTTTTACTATATATCATGAAATGGCTCTCAGTTAAGCAGATGTCCACGCTAAAAAGGTCTTAATTTCAAGCTAGTTGAAGGCAATCATACTAAGGATCTCAAAACAGACTGCCAAGCCGAATGAGCTCTGTCCTGTTGTTTGTGGAATTTACACAGACTGACACTCTGCTTGCAGGGCAGATTATAGGATGAACCTGGTTTCACCTCACAAGTGAAAGGTCCCCAGTTTGAAAATGGGTGTAAACAAGTTGAGGATTTTTTACTATATATGCTGAAATGGCTCTCAGTTAAGCAGATGTCCACGCTAAAATGGTGTTAATTTCAAAAAAGGTCCCCAGTTTGAAACTGGGTGGAAAGAAGTTGAGGAATTTTTACTATATATGCTGAAATGGCTCTCAGTTAAGCAGATGTCCATGCTAAAAAGGTCTTAATTTCAAGCTAGTTGAAGGCAATCATACTAAGGATCTCAAGCCAGACTGCCAAGCTGAATGAGCTCTGTCCTGTTGTGCGTGGAATTTACAAAGACTGACACTCTGCTTGCAGGGCAGATTATGGGATGAACCTGGTTTCACCTCACAAGTGAAAGGTCCCCAGTTTGAAAATGGGTGGAAACAAGTTGAGGAATTTTTACTATATATGCTGAAATGGCTCTCAGTTAAGCAGATGTCCATGCTAAAAAGGTCTTAATTTCAAGCTAGTTGAAGGCAATCATACTAAGGATCTCAAGCCAGACTGCCAAGCTGAATGAGCTCTGTCCTGTTGTGTGTGGAATTTGCACAGACTGACACTCTGCTTGCAGGTCAGATTATGGGATGAACCTGGTTTCACCTCACAAGTGAAAGGTCCCCAGTTTGAAAATGGGTGTAAACAAGTTGAGGAATTTTTACTATATATGATGAAATGGCTCTCAGTTAAGCAGATGTCCACGCTAAAAAGGTCTTAATTTCAAGCTAGTTGAAGGCAATCATACTAAGGATCTCAAGACAGACTGCCAAGCCGAATGAGCTCTGTCCTGTTGTTTGTGGAATTTACACAGACTGACACTCTGCTTGCAGGGCAGATTATGGGATGAACCTGGTTTCACCTCACAAGTGAAAGGTCCCCAGTTTGAAAATGGGTGGAAACAAGTTGAGGAATTTTTACTATATATGCTGAAATGGCTCTCAGTTAAGCAGATGTCCACGCTAAAAAGGTCTTAATTTCAAAAAAGGTCCCCAGTTTGAAACTGTGTGGAAACAAGTTGAGGAATTTTTACTATATATGCTGAAATGGCTCTCAGTTAAGCAGAGATCCAAGCTAAAAAGGTCTTAATTTCAAAAAAGGTCCCCAGTTTGAAACTGGGTGGAAACAAGTTGAGGAATTTTTACTATATATGCTGAAATGGCTCTCAGTTAAGCAGATGTCCATGCTAAAAAGGTCTTAATTTCAAGCTAGTTGAAGGCAATCATATTAAGGATCTCAAGACAGACTGCCAAGCTGAATGAGCTCTGTCCTGTTGTGTGTGGAATTTACACAGACTGACACTCTGCTTGCAGGGCAGATTATGGGATGAACCTGGTTTCACCTCACAAGTGAAAAGTCCCCAGTTTGAAAATGGGTGGAAACAAGTTGAGGAATTTTTACTATATATGCTGAAATGGCTCTCAGTTAAGCAGATGTCCATGCTAAAAAGGTCTTAATTTCAAGCTAGTTGAAGGCAATCATACTAAGGATCTCAAGCCAGACTGCCAAGCTGAATGAGCTCTGTCCTGTTGTGTGTGGAATTTGCACAGACTGACACTCTGCTTGCAGGGCAGATTATGGGATGAACCTGGTTTCACCTCACAAGTGAAAGGTCCCCAGTTTGAAAATGGGTGTAAACAAGTTGAGGAATTTTTACTATATATGATGAAATGGCTCTCAGTTAAGCAGATGTCCACGCTAAAAAGGTCTTAATTTCAAGCTAGTTGAAGGCAATCATACTAAGGATCTCAAGACAGACTGCCAAGCCAAATGAGCTCTGTCCTGTTGTTTGTGGAATTTACACAGACTGACACTCTGCTTGCAGGGCAGATTATGGGATGAACCTGGTTTCACCTCACAAGTGAAAGGTCCCCAGTTTGAAAATGGGTGTAAACAAGTTGAGGATTTTTTACTATATATGCTGAAATGGCTCTCAGTTAAGCAGATGTCCACGCTAAAATGGTGTTAATTTCAAAAAAGGTCCCCAGTTTGAAACTGGGTGGAAAGAAGTTGAGGAATTTTTACTATATATGCTGAAATGGCTCTCAGTTAAGCAGATGTCCATGCTAAAAAGGTCTTAATTTCAAGCTAGTTGAAGGCAATCATACTAAGGATCTCAAGCCAGACTGCCAAGCTGAATGAGCTCTGTCCTGTTGTGCGTGGAATTTACAAAGACTGACACTCTGCTTGCAGGGCAGATTATGGGATGAACCTGGTTTCACCTCACAAGTGAAAGGTCCCCAGTTTGAAAATGGGTGTAAACAAGTTGAGGAATTTTTACTATATATGCTGAAATGGCTCTCAGTTAAGCAGATGTCCATGCTAAAAAGGTCTTAATTTCAAGCTAGTTGAAGGCAATCATACTAAGGATCTCACGCCAGACTGCCAAGCTGAATGAGCTCTGTCCTGTTGTGTGTGGAATTTGCACAGACTGACACTCTGCTTGCAGGTCAGATTATGGGATGAACCTGGTTTCACCTCACAAGTGAAAGGTCCCCAGTTTGAAAATGGGTGTAAACAAGTTGAGGAATTTTTACTATATATGATGAAATGGCTCTCAGTTAAGCAGATGTCCACGCTAAAAAGGTCTTAATTTCAAGCTAGTTGAAGGCAATCATACTAAGGATCTCAAGACAGACTGCCAAGCCGAATGAGCTCTGACCTGTTGTTTGTGGAATTTACACAGACTGACACTCTGCTTGCAGGGCAGATTATGGGATGAACCTGTCTTCGAAAAAGTCAACAGAAAGCATTATATTGTTTCTGTAGTGTAGTGGTTATCACGTTCGCCTAACACGCGAAAGGTCCTCGTTTCGAAACCGAGCAGAAACAAGCGCCAACTTTCTACAGAAAGTATACATTTTTTGCAAGGCTAAGAGGATTTAGCTCTCTTTTACATTATACGCATATTAACATGCATGATTCAGACGATTTACTTCTGTTTAATAAAGACAGGTTTCCATAGTGTAGTGGTTATCACGTTCGCCTCACACGCGAAAGGTCCCCAGTTCGAAACTGGGTGGCAACAAGTTGAATATATTTTACTATATATGCTGAAATGGCTCTCAGTTAAGCAGATGTCCACTCTAAAAAGGTCTTAATTTCAAGATAGTTGAAGGCAATCATACTAAGGATCTCAAGACAGACTGCCAAGCCGAATGAGCTCTGTCCTGTTGTTTGTGGAATTTACACAGACTGACACTCTGCTTGCAGGGCAGATTATGGGATGAACCTGGTTTCACCTCACAAGTGAAAGGTCCCCAGTTTGAAAATGGGTGTAAACAAGTTGAGGATTTTTTACTATATATGCTGAAATGGCTCTCAGTTAAGCAGATGTCCACGCTAAAATGGTGTTAATTTCAAAAAAGGTCCCCAGTTTGAAACTGGGTGGAAAGAAGTTGAGGAATTTTTACTATATATGCTGAAATGGCTCTCAGTTAAGCAGATGTCCATGCTAAAAAGGTCTTAATTTCAAGATAGTTGAAGGCAATCATACTAAGGATCTCAAGCCAGACTGCCAAGCTGAATGAGCTCTGTCCTGTTGTGACTGGAATTTACAAAGACTGACACTCTGCTTGCAGGGCAGATTATGGGATGAACCTGGTTTCACCTCACAAGTGAAAGGTCCCCAGTTTGAAAATGAGTGGAAACAAGTTGAGGAATTTTTACTATATATGCTGAAATGGCTCTCAGTTAAGCAGATGTCCATGCTAAAAAGGTCTTAATTTCAAGCTAGTTGAAGGCAATCATACTAAGGATCTCAAGCCAGACTGCCAAGCTGAATGAGCTCTGTCCTGTTGTGTGTGGAATTTGCACAGATTGACACTCTGCTTGCAGGTCAGATTATGGGATGAACCTGGTTTCACCTCACAAGTGAAAGGTCCCCAGTTTGAAAATGGGTGGCAACAAGTTGAATATATTTTACTATATATGCTGAAATGGCTCTCAGTTAAGCAGATGTCCACGCTAAAAAGGTCTTAATTTCAAGCTAGTTGAAGGCAATCATACTAAGGATCTCAAGACAGACTGCCAAGCCGAATGAGCTCTGTCCTGTTGTTTGTGGAATTTACACAGACTGACACTCTGCTTGCAGGGCAGATTATGGGATGAACCTGGTTTCACCTCACAAGTGAAAGGTCCCCAGTTTGAAAATGGGTGTAAACAAGTTGAGGATTTTTTACTATATATGCTGAAATGGCTCTCAGTTAAGCAGATGTCCACGCTAAAATGGTGTTAATTTCAAAAAAGGTCCCCAGTTTGAAACTGGGTGGAAAGAAGTTGAGGAATTTTTACTATATATGCTGAAATGGCTCTCAGTTAAGCAGATGTCCATGCTAAAAAGCTCTTAATTTCAAGCTAGTTGAAGGCAATCATACTAAGGATCTCAAGCCAGACTGCCAAGCTGAATGAGCTCTGTCCTGTTGTGACTGGAATTTACAAAGACTGACACTCTGCTTGCAGGGCAGATTATGGGATGAACCTGGTTTCACCTCACAAGTGAAAGGTCCCCAGTTTGAAAATGGGTGGAAACAAGTTGAGGAATTTTTACTATATATGCTGAAATGGCTCTCAGTTAAGCAGATGTCCATGCTAAAAAGGTCTTAATTTCAAGCTAGTTGAAGGCAATCATACTAAGGATCTCAAGCCAGACTGCCAAGCTGAATGAGCTCTGTCCTGTTGTGTGTGGAATTTGCACAGACTGACACTCTGCTTGCAGGTCAGATTATGGGATGAACCTGGTTTCACCTCACAAGTGAAAGGTCCCCAGTTTGAAAATGGGTGTAAACAAGTTGAGGAATTTTTACTATATATGATGAAATGGCTCTCAGTTAAGCAGATGTCCACGCTAAAAAGGTCTTAATTTCAAGCTAGTTGAAGGCAATCATACTAAGGATCTCAAGACAGACTGCCAAGCCGAATGAGCTCTGTCCTGTTGTTTGTGGAATTTACACAGACTGACACTCTGCTTGCAGGGCAGATTATGGGATGAACCTGGTTTCACCTCACAAGTGAAAGGTCCCCAGTTTGAAAATGGGTGTAAACAAGTTGAGGATTTTTTACTATATATGCTGAAATGGCTCTCAGTTAAGCAGATGTCCACGCTAAAATGGTGTTAATTTCAAAAAAGGTCCCCAGTTTGAAACTGGGTGGAAAGAAGTTGAGGAATTTTTACTATATATGCTGAAATGGCTCTCAGTTAAGCAGATGTCCATGTTAAAAAGGTCTTAATTTCAAGCTAGTTGAAGGCAATCATACTAAGGATCTCAAGCCAGACTGCCAAGCTGAATGAGCTCTGTCCTGTTGTGCGTGGAATTTACAAAGACTGACACTCTGCTTGCAGGGCAGATTATGGGATGAACCTGGTTTCACCTCACAAGTGAAAGGTCCCCAGTTTGAAAATGGGTGGAAACAAGTTGAGGAATTTTTACTATATATGCTGAAATGGCTCTCAGTTAAGCAGATGTCCATGCTAAAAAGGTCTTAATTTCAAGCTAGTTGAAGGCAATCATACTAAGGATCTCAAGCCAGACTGCCAAGATGAATGAGCTCTGTCCTGTTGTGTGTGGAATTTGCACAGACTGACACTCTGCTTGCAGGTCAGATTATGGGATGAACCTGGTTTCACCTCACAAGTGAAAGGTCCCCAGTTTGAAAATGGGTGTAAACAAGTTGAGGAATTTTTACTATATATGATGAAATGGCTCTCAGTTAAGCAGATGTCCACGCTAAAAAGGTCTTAATTTCAAGCTAGTTGAAGGCAATCATACTAAGGATCTCAAGACAGACTGCCAAGCCGAATGAGCTCTGTCCTGTTGTTTGTGGAATTTACACAGACTGACACTCTGCTTGCAGGGCAGATTATGGGATGAACCTGTCTTCGAAAAAGTCAACAGAAAGCATTATATTGTTTCTGTAGTGTAGTGGTTATCACGTTCGCCTAACACGCGAAAGGTCCTCGTTTCGAAACCGAGCAGAAACAAGCGCCAACTTTCTACAGAAAGTGTACATTTTTTGCAAGGCTAAGAAGATTTAGCTCTCTTTTACATTATACGCATTTTAACATGCATGATTCAGACGATTTACTTCTGTTTAATAAAGACAGGTTTCCATAGTGTAGTGGTTATCACGTTCGCCTCACACGCGAAAGGTCCCCAGTTCGAAACTGGGTGGCAACAAGTTGAATATATTTTACTATATATGCTGAAATGGCTCTCAGTTAAGCAGATGTCCACGCTAAAAAGGTCTTAATTTCAAGCTAGTTGAAGGCAATCATACTAAGGATCTCAAAACAGACTGCCAAGCCGAATGAGCTCTGTCCTGTTGTTTGTGGAATTTACACAGACTGACACTCTGCTTGCAGGGCAGATTATGGGATGAACCTGGTTTCACCTCACAAGTGAAAGGTCTCCAGTTTGAAAATGGGTGTAAACAAGTTGAGGATTTTTTACTATATATGCTGAAATGGCTCTCAGTTAAGCAGATGTCCACGCTAAAATGGTGTTAATTTCAAAAAAGGTCCCCAGTTTGAAACTGGGTGGAAAGAAGTTGAGGAATTTTTACTATATATGCTGAAATGGCTCTCAGTTAAGCAGATGTCCATGCTAAAAAGGTCTTAATTTCAAGCTAGTTGAAGGCAATAATACTAAGGATCTCAAGCCAGACTGCCAAGCTGAATGAGCTCTGTCCTGTTGTGTGTGGAATTTACACAGACTGACACTCTGCTTGCAGGGCAGATTATGGGATGAACCTGGTTTCACCTCACAAGTCAAAGGTCCCCAGTTTGAAACTGGGTGGAAACAAGTTGAGGAATTTTTACTATATATGCTGAAATGGCTCTCATTTAAGCATATGTCCACGCTTAAAAGGTGTTAATTTCACGCTAGTTGAAGGCAATAATACTAAGAATCTCAAGACAGACTGCCAAGCCGAATGAGCTCTGTCTTGTTGTGTGTGGAATTTACACAGACTGACACTCTGCTTGCAGGGCAGATTATGGGATGAACCTGGTTTCACCTCACAAGTCAAAGGTCCCCAGTTTGAAACGGAGTGGAAACAAGTTGAGGAATTTTTACTATATATGCTGAAATGGCTCTCAGTTAAGCAGATGTCCATGCTAAAAAGGTCTTAATTTCAAGCTAGTTGAAGGTAATCATACTAAAGATCTCAAGACAGACTGCCAAGCTGAATGAGCTCTGTCCTGTTGTGCGTGGAATTTACACAGACTGACACTCTGCTTGCAGGGCAGATTATGGGATGAACCTGGTTTCACCTCACAAGTGAAAGGTCTCCAGTTTGAAAATGGGTGTAAACAAGTTGAGGATTTTTTACTATATATGCTGAAATGGCTCTCAGTTAAGCAGATGTCCACGCTAAAATGGTGTTAATTTCAAAAAAGGTCCCCAGTTTGAAACTGGGTGGAAAGAAGTTGAGGAATTTTTACTATATATGCTGAAATGGCTCTCAGTTAAGCAGATGTCCATGCTAAAAAGGTCTTAATTTCAAGCTAGTTGAAGGCAATAATACTAAGGATCTCAAGCCAGACTGCCAAGCTGAATGAGCTCTGTCCTGTTGTGTGTGGAATTTACACAGACTGACACTCTGCTTGCAGGGCAGATTATGGGATGAACCTGGTTTCACCTCACAAGTCAAAGGTCCCCAGTTTGAAACTGGGTGGAAACAAGTTGAGGAATTTTTACTATATATGCTGAAATGGCTCTCATTTAAGCATATGTCCACGCTTAAAAGGTGTTAATTTCAAGCTAGTTGAAGGCAATAATACTAAGAATCTCAAGACAGACTGCCAAGCCGAATGAGCTCTGTCTTGTTGTGTGTGGAATTTACACAGACTGACACTCTGCTTGCAGGGCAGATTATGGGATGAACCTGGTTTCACCTCACAAGTCAAAGGTCCCCAGTTTGAAACGGAGTGGAAACAAGTTGAGGAATTTTTACTATATATGCTGAAATGGCTCTCAGTTAAGCAGATGTCCATGCTAAAAAGGTCTTAATTTCAAGCTAGTTGAAGGTAATCATACTAAAGATCTCAAGACAGACTGCCAAGCTGAATGAGCTCTGTCCTGTTGTGCGTGGAATTTACACAGACTGACACTCTGCTTGCAGGGCAGATTATGGGATGAACCTGGTTTCACCTCACAAGTGAAAGGTCCCCAGTTTGAAAATGGGTGGAAACAAGTTGAGGAATTTTTACTATATATGCTGAAATGGCTCTCAGTTAAGCAGATGTCCACGCTAAAAAGGTCTTAATTTCAAGCTAGTTGAAGGCAATCATACTAAGGATCTCAAGACAGACTGCCAAGCCGAATGAGCTCTGTCCTGTTGTTTGTGGAATTTACACAGACTGACACTCTGCTTGCAGGGCAGATTATGGGATGAACCTGTCTTCGAAAAAGTCAACCGAAAGCTTTATGTTGTTTCTGTAGTGTAGTGGTTATCACGTTCGCCTAACACGCGAAAGGTCCTCGGTTCGAAACCGAGCAGAAACAAGCGCCAACTTTCTACAGAAAGTATACATTTTTTGCAAGGCTAAGAAGATTTAGCTCTCTTTTACATTATACGCATTTTAACATGCATGATTCAGACGATTTACTTCTGTTTAATAAAGACAGGTTTCTATAGTGTAGTGGTTATCACGTTCGCCTCACACGCGAAAGGTCCCCAGTTCGAAACTGGGTGGCAACAAGTTGAATATATTTTACTATATATGCTGAAATGGCTCTCAGTTAAGCAGATGTCCACGCTAAAAAGGTCTTAATTTCAAGCTAGTTGAAGGCAATCATACTAAGGATCTCAAGACAGACTGCCAAGCCGAATGAGCTCTGTCCTGTTGTTTGTGGAATTTACACAGACTGACACTCTGCTTGCAGGGCAGATTATGGGATGAACCTGGTTTCACCTCACAAGTGAAAGGTCCCCAGTTTGAAAATGGGTGTAAACAAGTTGAGGATTTTTTACTATATATGCTGAAATGGCTCTCAGTTAAGCAGATGTCCACGCTAAAATGGTGTTAATTTCAAAAAAGGTCCCCAGTTTGAAACTGGGTGGAAAGAAGTTGAGGAATTTTTACTATATATGCTGAAATGGCTCTCAGTTAAGCAGATGTCCATGCTAAAAAGGTCTTAATTTCAAGCTAGTTGAAGGCAATAATACTAAGGATCTCAAGCCAGACTGCCAAGCTGAATGAGCTCTGTCCTGTTGTGTGTGGAATTTACACAGACTGACACTCTGCTTGCAGGGCAGATTATGGGATGAACCTGGTTTCACCTCACAAGTCAAAGGTCCCCAGTTTGAAACTGGGTGGAAACAAGTTGAGGAATTTTTACTATATATGCTGAAATGGCTCTCATTTAAGCATATGTCCACGCTTAAAAGGTGTTAATTTCAAGCTAGTTGAAGGCAATAATACTAAGAATCTCAAGACAGACTGCCAAGCCGAATGAGCTCTGTCTTGTTGTGTGTGGAACTTACACAGACTGACACTCTGCTTGCAGGGCAGATTATGGGATGAACCTGGTTTCACCTCACAAGTCAAAGGTCCCCAGTTTGAAACGGAGTGGAAACAAGTTGAGGAATTTTTACTATATATGCTGAAATGGCTCTCAGTTAAGCAGATGTCCATGCTAAAAAGGTCTTAATTTCAAGCTAGTTGAAGGTAATCATACTAAGGATCTCAAGACAGACTGCCAAGCTGAATGAGCTCTGTCCTGTTGTGCGTGGAATTTACACAGACTGACACTCTGCTTGCAGGGCAGATTATGGGATGAACCTGGTTTCACCTCACAAGTGAAAGGTCCCCAGTTTGAAAATGGGTGGAAACAAGTTGAGGAATTTTTACTATATATGCTGAAATGGCTCTCAGTTAAGCAGATGTCCACGCTAAAAAGGTCTTAATTTCAAAAAAGGTCCCCAGTTTGAAACTGGGTGGAAACAAGTTGAGGAATTTTTACTATATATGCTGAAATGGCTCTCAGTTAAGCAGAGATCCAAGCTAAAAAGGTCTTAATTTCAAAAAAGGTCCCCTGTTTGAAACTGGGTGGAAACAAGTTGAGGAATTTTTACTATATATGCTGAAATGGCTCTCAGTTAAGCAGATGTCCATGCTAAAAAGGTCTTAATTTCAAGCTAGTTAAAGGCAATCATATTAAGGATCTCAAGACAGACTGCCAAGCTGAATGAGCTCTGTCCTGTTGTGCGTGGAATTTACAAAGACTGACACTCTGCTTGCAGGGCAGATTATGGGATGAACCTGGTTTCACCTCACAAGTGAAAGGTCCCCAGTTTGAAAATGGGTGGAAACAAGTTGAGGAATTTTTACTATATATGCTGAAATGGCTCTCAGTTAAGCAGATGTCCACGCTAAAAAGGTCTTAATTTCAAAAAAGGTCCCCAGTTTGAAACTGGGTGGAAACAAGTTGAGGAATTTTTACTATATATGCTGAAAAGGCTCTCAGGTAAGCTGATGTCCATGCTACAAAGGACTTACTTTCAAGCTAGTTGAAGGCAATCATACTAAGGATCTCAAGCCAGACTGCCAAGCCGAATGAGCTCTGTCCTGTTGTTTGTGGAATTT
Source organism: Coreius guichenoti (assembly GCA_039654105.1). Taxonomy (NCBI): domain Eukaryota; kingdom Metazoa; phylum Chordata; class Actinopteri; order Cypriniformes; family Gobionidae; genus Coreius; species Coreius guichenoti. The sequence continues at coordinate 1,904 of JBAPCB010000051.1, read as the reverse complement.
ACACAGACTGACACTCAGTTTGCAGAGCAGATTATGGGATGAACCTGGTTTTTTGTCCTGTTGCTTGTGGAATTTACACAGACTGACACTCTGCTTGCAGGGCAGATTATGGGATCAACCTGTCTTCGAAAAAGCCCACAAGATGCACCGTGAGGTTTCTGTAGCGTAGTGGTTGTCATATCTGCTTTACACGTGAAAGGTCATCAGTTGGAAACTGGGTGGAAAAAAGTTGAGGAAGTTTTACTATATATGCTGAAAAGGCTCTCAGGTAAGCTGATGTCCACGCTACAAAGGACTTACTTTCAAGCTAGTTGAAGGCAATCATACTAAGGATCTCAAGCCAGACTGCCAAGCTGAATGAGCTCTGTCCTGTTGTTTGTGGAATTTACACAGACTGACACTCTGCTTGCAGGACAGATTATGGAATCAACCTAGTTTCACCTCACAAGCGTAAGGTCCCCGGTTCGAAACTGGGTGGAAACAAGTTGAGGAATTTTTACTATATACGCTGAAAAGGCTCTCAGGTAAGCTGATGTCCACGCTACAAAGGCTTTACTTTCAAGCTAGTTGAAGGCATTCAAACTAAGGATCTCAAGCAAGACTGCCAAGCCGAATGAGCTCTGTCCTGTTGTTTGTGGAATTTACACAGACTGACACTCTGCTTGCAGGGCTGATTATGGGATGAACCTGGTTTCACCTCACAAACGAAAGGTCTCCAGTTTGAAACTGGGTGGAAACAAGTTGAGGAACTTTTACTATATATGCTGAAATGGCTCTCAGATACACAGACTGACACTCTGCTTGCAGGGCAGATTATGGGATGAACCTGGTTTCACCTCACAAGTGAAAGGTCCCCAGTTTGAAAATGGGTGGAAACAAGTGTGAGGAATTTTTACTATATATGATGAAATGGCTCTCAGTTAAGCAGATGTCCACGCTAAAAAGGTCTTAATTTCAAAAAAGGTCCCCAGTTTGAAACTGGGTGGAAACAAGTTGAGGAATTTTTTACTATATATGCTGAAATGGCTCTCAGTTAAGCAGATGTCCATGCTAAAAAGGTCTTAATTTCAAGCTAGTTGAAGGCAATCATACTAAGGATCTCAAGCCAGACTGCCAAGCTGAATGAGCTCTGTCCTTTTGTGCGTGGAATTTACACAGATTGACACTCTGCTTGCAAGGGCAGATTATGGGATGAACCTGGTTTCACCTCACAAGTGAAAGGTCCCCAGTTTGAAAATGGGTGGAAACAAGTTGAGGAATTTTTACTATATATGCTGAAATGGCTCTCAGTTAAGCAAATGTCCACGCTAAAAAGCTCTTAATTTCAAAAAAGGTCCCCAGTTTGAAACTGGGTGGAAACAAGTTGAGGAATTTTTTACTATATATGCTGAAATGGCTCTCAGTTAAGCAGATGTCCATGCTAAAAAGGTGTTAATTTCAAGCTAGTTGAAGGCAATAATACTAAGAATCTCAAGACAGACTGCCAAGCCGAATGAGCTCTGTCTTGTTGTGTGTGGAATTTACACAGACTGACACTCTGCTTGCAGGGCAGATTATGGGATGAACCTGGTTTCACCTCACAAGTCAAAGGTCCCCAGTTTGAAACGGAGTGGAAACAAGTTGAGGAATTTTTACTATATATGCTGAAATGGCTCTCAGTTAAGCAGATGTCCATGCTAAAAAGGTCTTAATTTCAAGCTAGTTGAAGGTAATCATACTAAGGATCTCAAGACAGACTGCCAAGCTGAATGAGCTCTGTCCTGTTGTGCGTGGAATTTACACAGACTGACACTCTGCTTGCAGGGCAGATTATGGGATGAACCTGGTTTCACCTCACAAGTGAAAGGTCCCCAGTTTGAAAATGGGTGGAAACAAGTTGAGGAATTTTTACTATATATGCTGAA
>JBAPCB010000050.1:0-60225 GCA_039654105.1 Coreius guichenoti | reverse complement strand
AAATATGTTCAGTGGGTCAAATATGGACTTCTGTATGGCTGACGTCACATAAGAACGAGTCAATGGAATGTATAGAAAGTTCATGATAGAGGATTCGGTCTAGAAATATATTAAGAAGATCAAATATGGACTAATGTTTGGCTAATTTAACATCAGAAGTAGTCTTTGAGAATATATAGTTGAAAACCTTTTATGGAAATCTTGGCCAGAAATATGTTGAGTAGGTCAAATATAGACTAATGTATGCCTGGCATAACATAAAAAGGAGTCAATGAGTGTTTAGTAACTTAATATTTGAGGACTCTTCGGCCAGAAATATGTTCAAAAGGTCATAATGGACTATGGTCTGGCTGATTTAACATTAGAAAGGGTCTATGAGAATAAAAAGTTGAAAACCTTTTGTGGACCTTTTGGCCACAATTATGTTCAGTAGGTCAAATATGGACTTCTCTATGGCTGAATTAACATCAGAAAGAGCATAAATAGTTGAAAACCTTTTGTTGACCCTTTGGTCAGAAACATGTACAGTAGGTCAAATATGGACTTCTCTATGGCTGATTTAACATCAAAAAGAGAATAAATAGTTGAAAACCTTTTGTTGACCCTTTGGTCAGAAACATGTTCAGTAGGTCAAATATGGACTTCTCTATGGCTGATTTAACATCATAAAGAGAATAAATAGTTGAAAACCATTTATGGACCTCCTTGCCAGAAACATGTTCAGTAAGTCAAATATGGACTTCTGTATAGCCATAACGTTAAAAAAAACAAAACTATTGAAAATAACTTTAAAAAAAAAAAATTGTGGACCCTTTGGCCAGAAGTAAGTCAAATACGTACTACTGTCTGGCTGATTTAACATCAGAAGGAGTCTTTGAAAATTTATAGTTGAAAACCTTTTGTTGACCCCTTGGCCAGAAATGGGAATCTGAGAAGGTATCTTTAGTAAGTTGATGATGGAGGACTCTTTGGCCTGAAATATGTTGAGTAGTTCAAATGTGGACTACTGTCTGGCTGATTTAACAGCTGAAGGAGTCTTTGAGAATATATAGTTGAAAACCTTTTCTGGACCCCTTGGCTAGAAATATGTTCGGTAGGTCAAATATAGACTAATGTATGGCCGAGGTAACATAAGAAGGAGTCAATGAGTATGTATAGTAAGTTAATGTTCAAAGACTCTTTGGCCAGAAGTATAATCAGTAGGTCAATTACGGTCTTCTGTATGGCTTGATGTAACATGAGAATGTATCAATGAGTATATATAATAACTTAATATTTGAGGACTCTTCGGCCAGAAAGATGTTCAATAGCTCATAATGGACTATGGTCTGGCTGATTTAACATGAGGAGGAGTCAAAGGGAATGTATAGAAAGTTCATGTTTGAGGACTCTTGGGCCAGAAATATGTTCTGTGGGTCAAATACGGACTTCTGTATGGCTGACGTCACATAAGAAGGAGTCAATGGAATGTATAGAAAGTTCATGATAGAGGATTCGTTCTAGACATATATTAAGTAGGTCAAATATGGACCCTTTGGTCAGAAACATGTTCAGTAGGTCAGATATGGACTTCTCTATGGCTGATTTAACATCAGAAAGAGAATAAATAGTTGAAAACCTTTTGTGGACCCTTTGGTCAGAAACATGTTCAGTAGGTCAAATATGGACTTCGCTATGGCTGATTTAACATCAGAAAGAGAATAAATAGCTGAAAACCATTTATGGACCCCCTGGCCAGAAACATGTTCAGTAAGTCAAATATGGACCTCTGTACAGCCATAACATGTAAAAAAAAAAAAAAAAAAAAAACTTTTGAAAATAACTTTTAAAAAAAAATTGTGGACCCTTTGGCCAGAAGTAAGTCAAATACATACTACTGTCTGACTAATTTAACATGAGAAGGAGTCTTTGAAAATTTATAGTTGAAAACCTTTTGTTGACCCCTTGGCCAGAAATGGGAATCTGAGAAGTCAATCAGTATCTATAGTAAGTTGGTGATCAAGGACTCTTTGGCCAGAAATATGTTCAATAGCTCATAATGGACTATGGTCTGGCTTAACATCAGAAAGAGAATAAATAGTTGGTGAATAGTCTGGCTGATTTAACATCACAAAGGGTCTTTGAGAATATATAGTTGAAAACCTTTTATGGACCCCTTGGCTAGAAATATATTCGGTAGGTCAAATATGGACTATTGTGTGATCTAGGTAACATAAGGAGTCAATGAGTATGTATAGTAAGTTAATGTTCAAAGACTCTTTGGCCAGAAATATATTCAGTAGGTCAATTATGGTCTTCTGTATGGCTGACGTCACATAAGAACGAGTCAATGGAATGTATAGAAAGTTCATGATAGAGGATTCGGTCTAGAAATATATTAAGAAGATCAAATATGGACTAATGTTTGGCTAATTTAACATCAGAAGTAGTCTTTGAGAATATATAGTTGAAAACCTTTTATGGAAATCTTGGCCAGAAATATGTTGAGTAGGTCAAATATAGACTAATGTATGCCTGGCATAACATAAAAAGGAGTCAATGAGTGTTTAGTAACTTAATATTTGAGGACTCTTCGGCCAGAAATATGTTCAAAAGGTCATAATGGACTATGGTCTGGCTGATTTAACATTAGAAAGGGTCTATGAGAATAAAAAGTTGAAAACCTTTTGTGGACCTTTTGGCCACAATTATGTTCAGTAGGTCAAATATGGACTTCTCTATGGCTGAATTAACATCAGAAAGAGCATAAATAGTTGAAAACCTTTTGTTGACCCTTTGGTCAGAAACATGTACAGTAGGTCAAATATGGACTTCTCTATGGCTGATTTAACATCAAAAAGAGAATAAATAGTTGAAAACCTTTTGTTGACCCTTTGGTCAGAAACATGTTCAGTAGGTCAAATATGGACTTCTCTATGGCTGATTTAACATCATAAAGAGAATAAATAGTTGAAAACCATTTATGGACCCCCTTGCCAGAAACATGTTCAGTAAGTCAAATATGGACTTCTGTATAGCCATAACGTTAAAAAAAACAAAACTATTGAAAATAACTTTAAAAAAAAAAAATTGTGGACCCTTTGGCCAGAAGTAAGTCAAATACGTACTACTGTCTGGCTGATTTAACATCAGAAGGAGTCTTTGAAAATTTATAGTTGAAAACCTTTTGTTGACCCCTTGGCCAGAAATGGGAATCTGAGAAGAAGTCAATCAGTATCTATAGTAAGTTGATGATCGAGGACTCTTCGGCCAGAAAGATTTTCAATAGCTCACAATGGACTATGGTCTGGCTTAACATCAGAAAGAGAATAAATAGTTGAAAACCTTCTGTGGACCCTTTGGTCAGAAACATGTTCAGTAGGTCAAATATGGACTTCTCTGTGGCTGATTTAACATCAGAAAGAGAATAAATAGTTGAAAACCATTTATGGACCCAATGGCCAGAAACAGGTTCAGTAAGTCAAATATGGACCTCTGTATAGACATAACATGTAAAAAATAATTTTTTTTTAAAAATAACTTTAAAAAAAAAAAGTTGTGGACCCTTTGGCCAGAAGTAAGTCAAATTCATACTACTGTCTGACTAATTTAACATGAGAAAGGGTCTTTGAGAATTTATAGTTGAAAACCTTTTGTTGACCCCTTGGCCAGAAATGGGAATCTGAGAAGAAGTCAATCAATATCTATAGTAAGTTGATGATCGAGGACTCTTTGGTCAGAAATATGTTCAATAGATCATAGTGGACTATGGGCTGATTTAACATCAGAAAGAGAATAAATAGTTGAAAACCATTTATGGACCCCCTGGCCTGAAATATGTTCAATAAGTCAAATATGGACCTCTGTATAGCCATAACATGTAAAAAAAAAAAAAAAAAAACTTTTGAAAATAACTTTTTAAAAAAAACTGTGGACCCTTTGGCCAGAAGTAAGTCAAATACATACTACTGTATACATACTACTGTCTGACTAATTTAACATCAGAAGGAGTCTTTAAGAATTTATAGTTGAAAACCTTTTGTTGACCCCTTGGCCAGAAATGGGAATCTGAGAAGGTATCTTTAGTAAGTTGATGATGGAGGACTCTTTGGCCTGAAATATGTTGAGTAGTTCAAATGTGGACTACTGTCTGGCTGATTTAACATCAGAAGGAGTCTTTGAGAATATATAGTTGAAAACCTTTTCTGGACCCCTTGGCTAGAAATATGTTCGGTAGGTCAAATATAGACTAATGTATGGCAGAGATAACATAAGAAGGAGTCAATGAGTATATATAGTAAGTTAATATTCAAAGACTCTTTGGCCAGAAATATATTAAGTAGGTCAATTACGGTCTTCTGTATGGCTTGATGTAACATGAGAATGTATCAATGAATATATAAAATAACTTAATATTTGAGGACTCTTCGGCCAGAAAGATGTTCAATAGCTCATAATGGACTATGGTCTGGCTGATTTAACATGAGGAGGATTCAAAGGGAATGTATAGAAAGTTCATGTTTGAGGACTCTTGGGCCAGAAATATGTTCAGTGGGTCAAATATGGACTTCTGTATGGCTGACGTCACATAAGAACGAGTCAATGGAATGTATAGAAAGTTCATGATAGAGGATTCGGTCTAGAAATATATTAAGTAGGTCAAAAATGGACTAATGTTTGGCTAATTTAACATCAGAAGTAGTCTTTGAGAACATATAGTTGAAAACCTTTTATGGAACTCTTGGTCAGAAATATGTTCAGTAGGTCAAATATAGACTAATGTATGCCTGGCATAACATAAAAAGGAGTCAATGAGTGTTTAGTAACTTAATATTTTAGGACTCTTCGGCCAGAAATATGTTCAAAAGGTCATAATGGACTACGGTCTGGCTGATTTAACATTAGAAAGGGTCTATGAGAATAAAAAGTTGAAAACCTTTTGTGGACCTTTTGGCCACAATTATGTTCAGTAGGTCAAATATGGACTTCTCTATGGCTGATTTAACATCAGAAAGAGCATAAATAGTTGAAAACCTTTTGTTGACCCTTTGGTCAGAAACATGTTCAGTAGGTCAAATATGGACTTCTCTATGGCTGATTTAACATCATAAAGAGAATAAATAGTTGAAAACCATTTATGGACCCCCTGGCCAGAAACATGTTCAGTAAGTCAAATATGGACTTCTGTATAGCCATAACGTTAAAAAAAACAAAACTATTGAAAATAACTTTAAAAAAAAAAAAAATTGTGGACCCTTTGGCCAGAAGTAAGTCAAATACGTACTACTGTCTGGCTGATTTAACATCAGGAGTCTTTGAGAATTTATAGTTGAAATCCTTTTGTTGACCCCTTGGCCAGAAATGGGACTCTGAGAAGGTCAACCAGTATCTATAGTGTTGATGATCGAGGACTCTTTGGCCAGAAATATGTTGAGTAGGTCAAATATGGACTACTGTCTGGCTGATTTAACATCACAAAGGGTCTTTGAGAATATATAGTTAAAAACCTTTTATGGACCCCTTGGCTAGAAATATGTTCGGTAGGTCAAATATAGATTAATGTATGGCTGAGGTAACATAAGAAGGAGTCAATGAGTATGTATAGTAAGTTAATGTTCAAAGACTCTTTGGCCAGAAATATATTAAGTAGGTCAATTACGGTCTTCTGTATGGCTTGATGAAACATGAGAATGTATCAGTGAGTATATATAATAACTTAATATTTGAGGACTCTTTGGCCAGAAAGATGTTCAATAGCTTATAATGGACTATGGTCTGGCTGATTTAACACGGAGGAGTCAAAGGGAATGTATAGAAAGTTCATGTTTGAGGTCTCTTGGGTCAGAAATATGTTCAGTGGGTCAAATATGGACTACTGTCTGGCTAATTTAACATCAGAAGGAGTCAATGAGTGTTTAGTAACTTAATATTTGAGGACTCTTCGGCCAGAAATATGTTCAAAAGGTCATAATGGACTACGGTCTGGCTGATTTAACATTAGAAGGAGTCTAAGAGAATATATAGTAAAAACCTTTTATGGACCCCCTTGGCCAGAAACATGTTCAGTAAGTCAAACTGGACTTCTGTATAGCCACAACATGTAAAAGAAACCTTTATACAAATGGGACTCAGAAGGGAAGTCAATGAATATGTATAGTAAGTTCATGATCGAGGACTCTTGGGCCAGAAAGATGTTCAGGGGTCAAATAGAACTACAGTATGGCTGATTTAATATCAGAAGGAGTTTATGAGAATATATAGCAAAAGACTTTGGTGGACTCTTTGGCCAAAAATGGGACTCAGAAGGGAAGTCAATGAATATGTATAGTAAGTTCATGATCGAGGACTCTTGGGCCAGAAAGATGTTCAGGGGTCAAATAGAACTACAGTATGGCTGATTTAATATCAGAAGGAGTTTATGAGAATATATAGCAAAAGACTTTGGTGGACTCTTTGGCCAAAAATGGGACTCAGAAGGGAAGTCAATGAATATGTATAGTAAGTTCATGATCGAGGACTCTTGGGCCAGAAAGATGTTCAGTGGGTCAAATAGGAACTACAGTATGGCTGATTTTATATCAGAAGGAGTCTATGAGAATATATAGCAAAAAACTTTTGTGGATGCTTTGGCAAGAAATGGGAATCAATAGGGAAGTCCATGAGTATGTTTAGTAAGTTCATGATCGAGGACTCTTGGGCCAGAAATATATTCAATGGGTAAAATATGGGCTTCTGTATAGCTATAATATGTAAAAAAAAACAACAACAAAAAACCTTTAGTGCACCCTTTGGCCAGAATTCGGAATCAGAAGAGAAGTCAATTAGTATGTATAACTAATTTTCAAGCACTCTTTGGTCAAAAATATGTTCAGTAGGTAAATTATGGTCTTCTGTACAGCCCTAACATGGACCCTTTGGCCAATAAGGTATAGTATAGTAAGTTATATAGACTAATATATGTCTGACATAAAATAAAAAGGAGTCAATGAGTATGTTTAGTAACTTAATACTTGAGGACTCTTCGGCCAGAAATATGTTCAATAGGTCATAATGGACAGCGGTCTGGCTGATTTAACATGAAAATGAGTCAATGGGAATGTATAGAAAGGTCATGTTTGAGGACTCTTGGGCCAGAAATATGTTCAGTGGGTCAAATATGGACTACTGTCTGGCTAATTTAACAAGTCAAAAAGGGTATGTAAGAAACTTTATATTTGAGGACTCCAGCCAGAAAGATGTTCAACAGACCATAATTGTCTACTTCCCGGCTTCCTGGCAAACTTACCTCATTCTAAGGTGCATTGAGGAGATATATATATATATGCCATTGCAGTGCATTGCATACACGATGTAACTTAATCCGAAGAATATTTTAAGAATAACATATTAGATATAACACATTAGCGATAATATATTAGATATATTTGGAGATAACACATATGAGACATAACAATTGAATATATAGATGTTGCTATAAGATTGCAAGGGTATTTAAAGTATTTGTTGCATTGCTGTTACTGTGCTGTGTAACTGTGCTGTGAATGCATACAATAATTAACGTATTTTGTTGTGTATGAGTTTTTGAATTGCATTGCATACAAACATTAACTCATTCCGAGGTGTACTGAGATCTACATACCGTTGAAATGCATTGCATACTCGATGTAACTTAATTCGTTGTGCATTGAAGAATATTATACCACTAATACCACCAATAACGCTGTTTACAAGAACTAACTTATTCCGATGTTCATAATGCATATTATGATTGCATTGCATACAAGGACAACACAGCATATGCTGTGTATCTCTTCATTGACAACGGAATAGTTATTTTATTGATTATAAAGAAAAGCACCAATGTGTTCTCTTCAATACATAACAACTAAGTTAGTTATTGTATGCAACACAATGCAAAAGTACAACTGGTTTTTCTTCAATATACAACGAATTCATGTCTGCAATTCAAAAGCACTTTCTTCAATGCAGAATAAGTTCTTTTACTCATTGCAAAAGCAGTTATCTCTTCAATGCAAGAGTTCTTGTATGCAACGCAAAAGCACTTATCAATGCAAAAGCACGTATCCTTAAAATGCACCAGTTCTTGTTGCAATGCAATAGCTCTTATCTGTTCAATGCACACGTTCTTGTATGCAATGCAATGCACTTATCTCTTAATGCTCAACGAGTTCTTGTATGCAGCGCAAAAGCTTCAATGCACAATGAGTTCTTGTATGCAATGCAAAAGCATTTATTTCTTCAATGAACAATGATTTCTTGTATGCAATGCAAAAGCATTTATTTCTTCAACGAACAACGAGTTCTTGAATGCAATGCAAAAGCACGTATCTCTCAATGCACTACGAGTTCTTGTATGCAATGCAAAAGCATATATTTCTCAATGCACAATGAGTTCTTAAATGCAATGCAAAAAGCACGTATCTCTTCAATGCACAACGAGTTCTTGTGTGCAATGCAAATGCACTATTTCTTCAATGCACGAGTTCTTGTGTGCAATGCAAAAGCATTTATTTCTCAATGCACAACGAGTTCTTAAATGCAATGCAAATAGCATGTATTTCAATGCACAACGAGTTCTTGTATGCAATGCAAAAGCACTTATCTCTTCAATGCAGAACTAGTTATTGTATGCAATGCAAATGCACTATTTCTTCAATGCACAACGAGTTCTTGTGTGCAGTGCAAAAGCATTTATTTCTCAATGCACGAGTTCTTAAATGCAAAGCAAAAAGCATGTATCTCTTCAATGCACTACGAGTTCTTGTATGCAATGCAAAAGCACTTATCTCTTCAATGCACAACGAGTTCTTGTATGCAATGCAAAAGCACTATTTCTTCAATGCACAACGAGTTCTTGTGTGCAATGCAAAAGCACTATTCTCTTCAATACACGAGTTATTTTATGCAATGCAAAAACATTTATTTCTCAATGCACAACGAGTCTTGTTTGCAATGCAAAAGCACTTATCCCTTCAATGCAGAACGAGTTCTTGTATGCAATGCATTTATTTCTTCATTGCACGAGTTCTTGTACGCATTGCAAAGGCATTTAGCTCTTCAATGCAAGAGTTTTGTATGCAATGCAAAAGCACTTATCAATGTGAAAGAACGTGTCTTTTAAATGCACGAGTTCTTGTTGCAAAGCAAAAGCACGTAGCTCTTCAACTGAAGAATAACATACCAATAACACTGTTTACAAGAACTAAATTATTCCGATGATCATAATGCATATCATTGCCGCATTGCATAAAAGGTCATCTTAGTCACAACGAGTTCTTGTATGTAATGCAAAAGCTCTAATCTCTTTAACGCACATCGATCTTTTTCTTATATGCAATATACTTATCTCGTCAATGCACAACGGTTACCTTTATGCAATGCAAAAGCACTATTTCTTCAATGCACATCGATGTTTTTCTTGTATGCAATATATTTATCTCGTCAATGCATCTTGTATGCTACGCAAAAGCACTTTCCTCTTTAATGCACAACAAATATGCGATACAAAAAACACGTATCTATTCAGTGCTCAACAAGTTCTTGTATGCAATGCAAAATGCACTTATTTCAATGCACAGCAAGTTCTTGTACGCAATGCAATAGCACCTATCTCTTCAATGCACAACGACTTCTGTATGCAATGCAAAAGCACTTTTCTCTTTAATGCACAATGAATTATTGTATGTGATGCAAAAAACTCGTATGTTTTCAATGCTCAACGAGCTCTTGTATACAGTGCAAAAGCATTTATTTTGTAAATGAACAACGAGTTATTGTATGCGATGCAAAAGCATTTATTTCTTTAATGAACAACGAGTTCTTGATCGCAATGCATAAGCACGTATCTCTCAATGCACTACGAGTTCTTGTATGCAATGCAAAAGTATTAATCTCTTCAATGCAGAACGAGTTGGTGTATGCAATGCAAAAAGCACTTATCTCTTCAATGCAGAACGAGTTCTTCTATGCAATGCAAAAGCTCTAATCTTTTTCATGCAAATCGATCTTTTTCTTGTATGCAATATACTTATCTCGTCAAAGCACAACGGTTACCTGTATGCAATGCAAAAGCACTATTTCTTCAATGCACAACGAGTTCTTCTATGCAATGCAAAATGCACTTATTTCTTCAATGCACAAGTTTTTGTATGCAATACAAAAGCATTAATCTCTTCAATGCGCAAGTTCTTGTATGCAATGCAAAAAGCATTTATCAATGCAAAAGCACGTATCTCTTAAATGCACGGGTTCTTGATTCAATGCAATAACTCTTATCTCTTTAATGCACTAATTCTTGTATGCAATACTATAGCACTTAGCTCGTCAATGGACAATAAGTCCTTGTATGCAATGCAAAAGCACTTATAAATAAAAGTGTATCTCATAAATACACAAATTCTTGTTGCACTCAATAGCACTTATCTGTTCATTGCACAAGCTCTTATGCACTAAACTCTTCAATGCACTAAGAGTTCTTGTATGCTTTGCAAAGGCATTTAGCTCTTCAATGCAAGAGTTCTTGTATGCAATGCAAAAGCATTAATATCTTAAACGCATGAGTTTTATATGCATATGCAAAAGCGCTTGTCTCTTCAATGCACAACGAGCTATTGTATGCAATGCAATGAACCTAACTCTTTAATGCACAACGAGTTCTTGTATGAAATGCAAAAGCATTAATCTCTTCAATGCACAAGTTTTTGTATGCAATGCAAAAGCACTTATCAATAAAAGCACGTATCTCTTAAATGCACGAATTCTTGTTGCAATGCAATAGCATTAATCTCTTTAATGCACGAGATCTTTTTATGCAATGCAATAGCACCTAGCTCTTCGATGCACAACGAGTTCTTGTGCAAAAGAATTAATCTCTTCAATGCACAACGAGTTCTTGTATACAATGCAAAAGCATTAATCTCTTCAATGCACGAGTTCTTGTATGCAATGCAAAAGCACGTATCGCTTCAATGCACAACAAGTTCTTGTATGCAATGCAAAATCAACTGTCTTTTCAATGCACAAAGAGATATTGTATTCAATGCAAAAGCATTAATCTCTTCGATGAACAACGAGCTCTTTTATGCAATGCAAAAGCACCTCTCTCTTCAATGCACAACGAGTTCTTGTATGCAATGCACGTATCTCGTCAATGCAAGACGAATTCTTGTATGCAATACAAAAGTATTTATTTCTTCAATGCACAACAAGTTCTTGTATTCAATGCATTATTCGCTTCAATACACGAGTTATTCTATGCAATGCAAAAGCACTTGTCTCGTTCAGTGCAGAACGAGTTCTTGTATTCAATGCAAAAGCATGTATCTCTCAATGCACAACTAGTTCTTGGATGCAATGCAAAAGCACTAATCTCTTCAATGCATGAGTTCTTTTATGCAATGCAAAAGCACATATCTCTCAATGCACAACGGGTTCTTGTATGCAATGCAATAACACATAGCTCTTCAATGCACGAGTTCTTGTATGCAATGCAAAAAGCATGTATCTCTTCAATGCACGTGTTCTTGTATGCAATACAATAGCACTTATCAGTAAAAGCAAGTATCTGTTAAATGCACGAATTCTTGTTGCAATCAATAGCACTTAGCACATAGATATAGATATTCAATAGCACATAGATATTCAATGCACGAGATCTTTTATGCAATGCAATAGCACCTATCTCTTCAATGCACAACGAGTTCTTGTATTCAATGCAAAAGCATTAATCTCTTCAATGCACAACGAGTTCCTGTATGCAATGCAATAGCACGTATCGCTTCAACGCACAAAGAGTTTTTGTATGCATGCATGCATGCAAAAGCACTTGTCTGTCAATGCACGAGTTTCTGTATGCAAAGCAATGCACCTATCTCTTCAATGCACAATGAGTTCTTGTATTCAATGCAAAAGCATTATTCGCTTCAATACACAAGTTATTGTATGCAATGCAAAAGCACTTGTCTCTTTCAATGCAGAACGAGTTCTTGTATTCAATGCAAAAGCATTTATCTCTCAGTGCACAACGAGTTCTTGGATGCAATGCAAAAGCATTAATCTCTTCAATGCACGAGTTCTTATATACAAGGCAAAAGCATTAATCTCTTCAATGCACGATGAGTTCTCGTATGCAATGCAAAAGCACTAATCTCTTCAATGCATGAGTTCTTTTATGCAATGCAAAAGCACATATCTCTCAATGCACAACGGGTTCTTGTATGCAATGCAATAACACATAGCTCTTCAATGCACAACGAGTTCTTGTATGCAATGCAAAAGCATGTATCTCTTCAATGCACAACAAGTTCTTGTATTCAATGCATTATTCGCTTCAATACACGAGTTATTCTATGCAATGCAAAAGCACTTGTCTCGTTCAGTGCAGAACGAGTTCTTGTATTCAATGCAAAAGCATGTATCTCTCAATGCACAACTAGTTCTTGGATGCAATGCAAAAACATTAATCTCTTCAATGCACGATGAGTTCTTGTATGCAATGCAAAAGCACTAATCTCTTCAATGCATGAGTTCTTTTATGCAATGCAAAAGCACATATCTCTCAATGCACAACGGGTTCTTGTATGCAATGCAATAACACATAGCTCTTCAATGCACGAGTTCTTGTATGCAATGCAAAAAGCATGTATCTCTTCAATGCACGTGTTCTTGTATGCAATACAATAGCACTTATCAGTAAAAGCAAGTATCTGTTAAATGCACGAATTCTTGTTGCAATCAATAGCACTTAGCACATAGATATAGATATTCAATAGCACATAGATATTCAATGCACGAGATCTTTTATGCAATGCAATAGCACCTATCTTTTCAATGCACAACGAGTTCTTGTATTCAATGCAAAAGCACGTGTCTCTTCCATGCACACAGAGTTCACGAATTCAATAAAATCACTAGAAAACTTTTCAGAAAAATGTTCAGAAGGTCAAATATGAACTACTCTATGGCTGATATAATATCAGAAGGAGTCTATGAGAACATATAACAAAAAACCTTTGTGGACCCTTTGGCCAGAAATGGAAAGCACAGGGGAAGTCCATGAGTATGTATAGTAAGTTCATGATCGAGGACCATTGGGCCAGATATATGTTCAGTGGGTCAAATATGGACTAATGTATGGTTGACGTAACATAAGAAGGAGTCAATTAGTATGGTTAGTGTCAATGTTCAAGGAGTCTTTGGTCAAAAATATGTTCAGTAGGTCAGTTATGGTCTTCTGTACAGCCAAAACATGGACCCTTTTTGCCAGTAAGGTATAGTATAGTAAATTATATAGACTAATGTATGGCTGACAACATAACATAAAAAGGAGTCAATGAGTATGTTTAGTAATTTAATATTTGAGGACTCTTGGGCCGGAAATATGTTCAATGGGTCAAATATGGACTACTGTCTGGCTGATTTAACATCAGAAAGAGAATAAATAGTTGAAAACCTTTTGTGGACCCTTTGATCAGAAAGATGTTCAGTAGGTCAAATATGGGCTTCTCTATGGCTGATTTAACATCAGAAAGAGAATAAATAGTTGAAAACCTTTTATGGACCCCTTGGCCAGAAACATGTTCAGTAGGTGAAATATGGAATTCTCTATGGCTGATTTAACATCAGAAAGACAATGAAAAGTTGAAAACCATTTATGGACCCCCTTGCCAGAAACATGTTCAGTAAGTCAAATATGGACCTCTGTATAGCCATAACATGTAAAAAAAACAAAAAAAAAAAACTTTTGAAAATAATTTAAAAAAAAAAAAATTGTGGACCCTTTGGCCAGAAGTCAAATACATACTACTGTCTGACTAATTTAACATCAGAAGGAGTCTTTGAGAATTTATAGCTGAAAACCATTTGTTGACCCCTTGGCCAGAAATGGGAATCTGAGAAGGTCATTCAGTATATATAGTAAGTTGATGATTGAGGACTCTTTGGCCAGAAATATATGTTGAGTAGGTCAAATATGGACTACTGTCTGGCTGATTTAGCATCACAAAGGGTCTCTGAGAATATATAGATGAAAACCTTTTCTGGGCCCTTTGGCTAGAAATATGTTCGGTAGGTCAAATATAGGCTAATGTATGGCCGAGGTAACATAAGAAGGAGTCAATAAGTATGTGTATTAAGTTAATGTTCAAAGACTCTTTGGCCAGAAATATATTCAGTAGGTCAATTACAGTCTTCTGTATGGCTTGATGTAACATGAGAGTGTATCAATGAGTATATATAATAACTTGATATTTGAGGACTCTTCGGCCAGAAAGATGTTCAATAGCTTATAATGGACTATGGTCTGACTGATTTAACATGAGGAGGAGTCAAAGGGAATGTATAGAAAGTTCATGATTGAGGACTCTTGGGCCAGAAATATGTTCAGTGGGTCAAATATGGACTTCTGTATGGCTGACGTCACATAAGAACGAGTCAATGGAATGTATAGAAAGTTCATGATAGAGGATTCGAACTAGAAATATGTTCAGTAGGTCAAATATAGACTAATGTATGCCTGGCATAACATAAAAAGGAGTCAATGAGTGTTTAGTAACTTAATATTTGAGGACTCTTCGGCCAGAAATATGTTCAAAAGGTCATAATGGACTACGGTCTGGCTGATTTAACATCAGAAAGGGTCTATGAGAATAAAAAGTTGAAAACCTTTTGTGGACCTTTTGGCCACAATTATGTTCAGTAAGTCAAATATGGACTTCTCTATGACTGATGTAACATCAGAAATAGAATAAATAGTTGAAAACCTTTTGTGGACCCTTTGGTCAGAAACATGTTCAGTAGGTCAGATATGGACTTCTCTATGGCTGATTTAACATCAGAAAGAGAATAAATAGTTGAAAACCATTTATGGACCCCCTGAACAGAAACATGTTCAGTAAGTCAAATATGGACCTCTGTACAGCCATAACATGTAAAAAAAAAAAAAAACTTTTGAAAATAACTTTAAAAAAAGAAATTGTGGACCCTTTGGCCAGAAGTAAGTCAAATACATACTACTGTCTGACTAATTTAACATCAGAAGGAGTCATTGAGAATTCATAGTTGAAAACCTTTTGTTGACCCCTTGGCCAGAAATGGGAATCTGAGAAGGTCAATCAGTATCTATAGTAAGTTGATGATCGAGGACTCTTTGGCCAGAAATATGTTCAGTGGGTCAAATATGGACTAATGTATGGTTGACGTAACATAAGAAGGAGTCAATTAGTATGGTTAGTGTCAATGTTCAAGGAGTCTTTGGTCAAAAATATGTTCAGTAGGTCAATTATGGTCTTCTGTACAGCCAAAACATGGACCCTTTTTGCCAGTAAGGTATAGTATAGTAAATTATATAGACTAATGTATGGCTGACATAACATAACATAAAAAGGAGTCAATGAGTATGTTTAGTAATTTAATATTTAAGGAATCTTAGGCCAGAAATATGTTCAATACGTCATAATGGACAACGGTCTGGCTGACTTAACACTGAAAATGAGTCAATAGGAATGTATAGAAAGGTCATGAACGAGGACTCTTGGGCCGGAAATATGTTCAATGGGTCAAATATGGACTACTGTCTGGCTGATTTAACATCAGAAAGAGAATAAATAGTTGAAAACCTTTTGTGGACCCTTTGGTCAGAAAGATGTTCAGTAGGTCAAATATGGGCTTCTCTATGGCTGATTTAACATCAGAAAGAGAATAAATAGTTGAAAACCTTTTATGGACCCCTTGGCCAGAAACATGTTCAGTAGGTGAAATATGGAATTCTCTATGGCTGATTTAACATCAGAAATAGAATAAATAGTTGAAAACCATTTATGGACCCCCTGGCCAGAAACATGTTCAGTAAGTCAAATATGGACCTCTGTATAGCCATAACATGTAAAAAAAAAAAAAAAAAACTTGAAAATAACTTTAAAAAAAAAAAATGTGGACCCTTTGGCCAGAAGTAAGCCAAATACATACTACTGTCTGACTAATTTAACATCAGAAGGAGTCTTTGAGAATTTATAGCTGAAAACCTTTTGTTGACCCCTTGGCCAGAAATGGGAATCTGAGAAGGTCATTCAGTATATATAGTAAGTTGATGATCGAGGACTCTTTGGCCAGAAATATGTTGAGTAGGTCAAATATGGACTACTGTCTGGCTGATTTAACATCAGAAAGGGTCTATGAGAATAAAAAGTTGAAACACTTTTGTGGACCTTTTGGCCACAATTATGTTCAGTAGGTCAAATATGGACTTCTCTATGACTGATTTAACATCAGAAAGACAATAAAAAGTTGAAAACCATTTATGGACCCCCTTGCCAGAAACATGTTCAGTAAGTCAAATATGGACCTCTGTATAGCCATAACATGTAAAAAAAAAAAAAAAAAAAAACTTTTGAAAATAATTTAAAAAAAAAAAATTGTGGACCCTTTGGCCAGAAGTCAAATACATACTACTGTCTGACTAATTTAACATCAGAAGGAGTCTTTGAGAATTTATAGCTGAAAACCTTTTGTTGACCCCTTGGCCAGAAATGGGAATCTGAGAAGGTCATTCAGTATATATAGTAAGTTGATGATTGAGGACTCTTTGGCCAGAAATATATGTTGAGTAGGTATATAGTTGAATATATAGTTGAAAACCTTTTCTGGGCCCCTTGGCTAGAAATATGTTCGGTAGGTCAAATATAGGCTAATGTATGGCCGAGGTAACATAAGAAGGAGTCAATAAGTATGTATATTAAGTTAATGTTCAAAGACTCTTTGGCCAGAAATATATTCAGTAGGTCAATTACAGTCTTCTGTATGGCTTGATGTAACATGAGAGTGTATCAATGAGTATATATAATAACTTGATATTTGAGGACTCTTCGGCCAGAAAGATGTTCAATAGCTTATAATGGACTATGGTCTGGCTGATTTAACATGAGGAGGAGTCAAAGGGAATGTATAGAAAGTTCATGATTGAGGACTCTTGGGCCAGAAATATGTTCATTGGGTCAAATATGGACTTCTGTATGACTGACGTCACATAAGAACGAGTCAATGGAATGTATAGAAAGTTCATGATAGAGGATTCGAACTAGAAATATGTTCAGTAGGTCAAATATAGACTAATGTATGGCAGAGGTAACATAAGAAGGAGTCAATGAGTATATATAGTAAGTTAATGTTCAAAGACTCTTTGGCCAGAAATATATTCAGTAGGTCAATTACGGTCTTCTGTATGGCTTGGTGTAACATGAGAATGTATCAATGAGTATATATAATAACTTGATATTTGAGGACTCTTCGGCCAGAAAGATGTTCAATAGCTCATAATGGACTATGGTCTGGCTGATTTAACATGAGGACGAGTCAATGGAATGTATAGAAAGTTCATGATAGAAGTTTCGATCTAGAAATATATTCAGTAGGTCAATTACGGCATTCTGTATGGCTTGATGTAACATGAGAATTGATCAATGAGTATATATAGTAACTTGATATTTGAGGACTCTTCGGCCAGAAATATGTTCAGTAAGTCAAATATGGACTTCTGTATAGCCATAACATGTTAAAAAAAAAAAAAAAAAAACTTTTGAAAATAACTTAAAAAAAAAAAAAATTGTGGACTCTTTGGCCAGAAGTAAGTCAAATACGTACTACTGTCTGGTTGATTTAACATCAGAAGGAGTCTTTGAGAATTTATAGTTGAAAACCTTTTGTTGACCCCTTGGCCAGAAATGGAAATCTGAGAAGAAGTCAATCAGTATCTATAGTAAGTTGATGATCGAGGACTCTTCGGCTAGAAAGATGTTCAATAGCTCTTATTGGACTATGGTCTGGCTTAACATCAAAAAGAGAATAAATAGTTGAAAACCTTTTGTGGACCCTTTGGTCAGAAACATGTTCAGTAGGTCAAATATGGACGTCTCTATGGCTGATTTAACATCAGAAAGAGAATAAATAGTTGAAAACCATTTATGGACCCCCTGGCCAGTAACATGTTCAGTAAGTCAAATATGGACATCTGTATAGCCATAATATGTAAAACAAAAAAAAACTTTTGAAAATAATTTAAAAAAAAAAAATTGTGGACCCTTTGACAAGAAGTAAGTCAAATACATACTACTGTCTGACTAATTTAACATCAGACGGAGTCTTTGAGAATTTATAGTTGAAAACCTTTTGTGACCCCTTGGCCAGAAATGGGAATCTGAGAAGGTCAATCAGTATCTATAGTAAGTTGATGATCGAGGACTCGTTGGCCTGAAATATGTTGAGTAGGTCAAATATGGACTACTGTCTGGCTGATTTAACATCACAAAGGGTCTTTGAGAATATATAGTTCAAAACCTTTTCTGGACCCCTTGGCTAGAAATATGTTCGGTAGGTCAAATATAGACTAATGTATGGCCGAGGTAACATAAGAAGGAGTCAATGAGTATGTATTGTAAGTTAATGTTCAAAGACTCTTTGGCCAGAAGTATATTCAGTAGGTCAATTACGGTCTTCTGTATGGCTTGATGTAACATGAGAATGTATCAATGAGTATATATAATAACTTAATATTTGAGGATTCTTCGGCCAGAAAGATGTTCAATAGCTCATAATGGACTATGGTCTGGCTGATTTAACATGAGGATGAGTCAAAGGGAATGTATAGAAAGTTCATGTTTGAGGACTCTTGGGCCAGAAATATGTTCTGTGGGTCAAATACGGACTTCTGTATGGCTGACGTCAAATAAGAAAGAGTCAATGGAATGTATAGAAAGTTCATGATAGAGGATTCGGTCTAGAAATATATTAAGTAGGTCAAATATGGATTACTGTCTGGCTGATTTAACATCAGAAGGAGTCTTTGAGAATATATAGTTGAAAACCTTTTCTGGACCCCTTGGCTAGAAATATGTTCGGTAGGTCAAATATAGACTAATGTATGGCAGAGGTAACATAAGAAGGAGTCAATGAGTATATATAGTAAGTTAATGTTCAAAGACTCTTTGGCCAGAAATATATTAAGTAGGTCAATTACGGTCTTCTGTATGGCTTGATGTAACATGAGAATGTATCAATGAGTATATATAATAACTTAATATTTGAGGACTCTTCGGCCAGAAAGATGTTCAATAGCTCATAATGGACTATGGTCTGGCTGATTTAACATGAGGAGGATTCAAAGGGAATGTATAGAAAGTTCATGTTTGAGGACGCTTGGGCCAGAAATATGTTCAGTGGGTCAAATATGGACTTCTGTATGGCTGACGTCACATAAGAACGAGTCAATGGAATGTATAGAAAGTTCATGATAGAGGATTCGGTCTAGAAATATATTAAGAAGATCAAATATGGACTAATGTTTGGCTAATTTAACATCAGAAGTAGTCTTTGAGAATATATAGTTGAAAACCTTTTATGGAACTCTTGGCCAGAAATATGCTGAGTAGGTCAAATATAGACTAATGTATGCCTGGCATAACATAAAAAGGAGTCAATGAGTGTTTAGTAACTTAATATTTGAGGACTCTTCGGCCAGAAATATGTTCAAAAGGTCATAATGGACTATGGTCTGGCTGATTTAACATTAGAAAGGGTCTATGAGAATAAAAAGTTGAAAACCTTTTGTGGACCTTTTGCCCACAATTATGTTCAGTAGGTCAAATATGGAATTCTCTATGGCTGAATTAACATCAGAAAGAGCATAAATAGTTGAAAACCTTTTGTTGACCCTTTGGTCAGAAACATGTACAGTAGGTCAAATATGGACTTCTCTATGGCTGATTTAACATCAAAAAGAGAATAAATAGTTGAAAACATTTTGTTGACCCTTTGGTCAGAAACATGTTCAGTAGGTCAAATATGGACTTCTCTATGGCTGATTTAACATCATAAAGAGAATAAATAGTTGAAAACCATTTATGGACCCCCTTGCCAGAAACATGTTCAGTAAGTCAAATATGGACTTCTGTATAGCCATAACGTTAAAAAAAACAAAACTATTGAAAATAACTTTAAAAAAAAAAAATTGTGGACCCTTTGGCCAGAAGTAAGTCAAATACGTACTACTGTCTGGCTGATTTAACATCAGAAGGAGCCTTTGAAAATTTATAGTTGAAAACCTTTTGTTGACCCCTTGGCCAGAAATGGGAATCTGAGAAGAAGTCAATCAGTATCTATAGTAAGTTGATGATCGAGGACTCTTCGGCCAGAAAGATTTTCAATAGCTCACAATGGACTATGGTCTGGCTTAACATCAGAAAGAGAATAAATAGTTGAAAACCTTCTGTGGACCCTTTGGTCAGAAACATGTTCAGTAGGTCAAATATGGACTTCTCTGTGGCTGATTTAACATCAGAAAGAGAATAAATAGTTGAAAACCATTTATGGACCCAATGGCCAGAAACAGGTTCAGTAAGTCAAATATGGACCTCTGTATAGACATAACATGTAAAAAATAATTTTTTTTTAAAAATAACTTTTAAAAAAAAAAGTTGTGGACCCTTTGGCCAGAAGTAAGTCAAATTCATACTACTGTCTGACTAATTTAACATGAGAAAGGGTCTTTGAGAATTTATAGTTGAAAACCTTTTGTTGACCCCTTGGCCAGAAATGGGAATCTGAGAAGAAGTCAATCAATATCTATAGTAAGTTGATGATCGAGGACTCTTTGGCCAGAAATATGTTCAATAGATCATAATGGACTATGGGCTGATTTAACATCAGAAAGAGAATAAATAGTTGAAAACCATTTGAGGACCCCCTGGCCTGAAATATGTTCAATAAGTCAAATATGGACCTCTGTATAGCCATAACATGTAAAAAAAAAAAAAAAAAACTTTTGAAAATAACTTTTTAAAAAAAACTGTGGACCCTTTGGCCAGAAGTAAGTCAAATACATACTACTGTCTGACTAATTTAACATCAGAAGGAGTCTTTAAGAATTTATAGTTGAAAAACTTTTGTTGACACCTTGGCCAGAAATGGGAATCTGAGAAGGTCAATCAGTATCTTTAGTAAGTTGATGATGGAGGACTCTTTGGCCTGAAATTTGTTGAGTAGTTCAAATATGGACTACTGTCTGGCTGATTTAACATCTGAAGGAGTCTTTGAGAATATATAGTTGAAAACCTTTTCTGGACCCCTTGGCTAGAAATATGTTCGGTAGGTCAAATATAGACTAATGTATGGCCGAGGTAACATAAGAAGGAGTCAATGAGTATGTATAGTAAGTTAATGTTCAAAGACTCTTTGGCCAGAAGTATAATCAGTAGGTCAATTACGGTCTTCTGTATGGCTTGATGTAACATGAGAATGTATCAATGAGTATATATAATAACTTAATATTTGAGGACTCTTCGGCCAGAAAGATGTTCAATAGCTCATAATGGACTATAGTCTGGCTGATTTAACATGAGGAGGAGTCAAAGGGAATGTATAGAAAGTTCATGTTTGAGGACTCTTGGGCCAGAAATATGTTCTGTGGGTCAAATACGGACTTCTGTATGGCTGACGTCACATAAGAAGGAGTCAATGGAATGTATAGAAAGTTCATGATAGAGGATTCGTTCTAGACATATATTAAGTAGGTCAAATATGGACCCTTTGGTCAGAAACATGTTCAGTAGGTCAGATATGGACTTCTCTATGGCTGATTTAACATCAGAAAGAGAATAAATAGTTGAAAACCTTTTGTGGACCCTTTGGTCAGAAACATGTTCAGTAGGTCAAATATGGACTTCGCTATGGCTGATTTAACATCAGAAAGAGAATAAATAGCTGAAAACCATTTATGGACCCCCTGGCCAGAAACATGTTCAGTAAGTCAAATATGGACCTCTGTATAGCCATAACATGTAAAAAAAAAAAAAAAAAAAAAACTTTTGAAAATAACTTTTAAAAAAAAATTGTGGACCCTTTGGCCAGAAGTAAGTCAAATACATACTACTGTCTGACTAATTTAACATGAGAAGGAGTCTTTGAAAATTTATAGTTGAAAACCTTTTGTTGACCCCTTGGCCAGAAATGGGAATCTGAGAAGTCAATCAGTATCTATAGTAAGTTGATGATCAAGGACTCTTTGGCCAGAAATATGTTCAATAGCTCATAATGGACTATGGTCTGGCTTAACATCAGAAAGAGAATAAATAGTTGAAAACCTTTTGTGGACCCTTTGGTCAGAAACATGTTCAGTAGGTCAAATATAGACTTCTCTATGGCTTATGTAACATCAGAAAGAGAATAAATAGTTGAAAACCATTTATGGACCCCCTGGCCATAAGCATGTTCAGTAAGTCAAATACGGACCTCTGTATAGCCATAATCTGTAAAAAAAAAAAAAAAAAAAAAAAACTTTTGAAAATAACTTTTAAAAAAAAATTGTGGACCCTTTGGCCAGAAGTCAAATACATACTACTGTCTGACTAATTTAAAATCAGAAGGAGTCTTTGAGAATTTATAGTTGAAAACCTTTTGTGACCCCTTGGCCAGAAATGGGAATCTGAGAAGGTCAATCAGTATCTATAGTAAGTTGATGATCGAGGACTCTTTGGCCTGAAATATGTTGAGTAGGTCAAATATGGACTACTGTCTGGCTGATTTAACGTCACAAAGGGTCTTTGAGAATGTATAGTTCAAAACCTTTTCTGGACCCCTTGTCTAGAAATATGTTCAGTGGGTCAATTACGGTCTTCTGTATGGCTTGATGTAACATAAGAACGAGTCAATGGAATGTATAGAAAGTTCATGATAGAGGATTCGGTCTAGAAATATATTAAGTAGGTCAAATATGGACTAATTTAATGTCAGAAGGAGTCTTTGAGAATATATAGTTGAAAACCTTTCATGAACCCTTCGCCAGAACTATGTTCAGTAGGTCAAATATAGACTAATGTATGCCTGGCATAACATAAAAAGGAGTCAGTGAGTGTTTAGTAACTTAATATTTAAGGACTCTTCGGCCAGAAATATGGTCAAAAGGTCATAATGGACTACAGTCTGGCTTATTTAACAACAGAAAGGGTCTATGAGAATAAAAAGTTGGAAACCTTTTGTGGACCTTTGGGCCACAATTATGTTCAGTAGGTCAAATATAGACTAATGTATGCCTGCCATAACATAAAAAGGAGTCAACGAGTGTTTAGTAACTTAATATTTGAGGACTCTTCGGCCAGAAATATGTTCAAAAGGTCATAATGGTCTACGGTCTGGCTGATTTAACATCAGAAAGGGTCTATGAGAATAAAAAGTAAGAAACCTTTTGTGGACATTTTGGCCACAATTATGTTCAGTAGGTCAAATATGGACTTCTCTATGACTGATTTAACATCAGAAAGAGAATAAATAGTTGAAAACCTTTTGTGGACCCTTTGATCAGAAACATGTTCAGTAGGTCAAATATGGACTTCTCTATGGCTGATTTAACATCAGAAAGAGAATAAACAGTTGAAAACCATTTATAGACCCCATGGCCAGAAACAGGTTCAGTAAGTCAAATATTGACCTCTGTATAGCCATAACATGTAAAAAAGAATTTTTTTTTAAAAATAAGTTTTAAAAAAATAGTTGTGGACCCTTTGGCCAGAAGTAAGTCAAATACATACTACTGTCTGACTAATTTAACATGAGAAGGAGTCTTTGAGAATTTACAGTTGAAAACCTTTTGTTGACCCCTTGGCCAGAAATGGGAATCTGAGAAGTAGTAAATCAGTATCTATAGTAATTTGATGATCGAGGACTCTTTGGCCAGAAATATGTTCAGTAGCTCATAATGGACTATGGTCTGGCTTAACATCAGAAAGAGAATAAATAGTTGAAAACCTTTTGTGGACCCTTTGGTCAGAAACATGTTCAGTAGGTCAAATATGGACTTCTCTATGGCTTATTTAACATCAGAAAGAGAATAAATAGTTGAAAACCTTTTGTGGACCCATTTGGTCAGAAACATGTTCAGTAGGTCAAATATGGACGTCTCTATGGCTGATTTAACATCAGAAAGAGAATAAATAGTTGAAAACCATTTATGGACCCCCTGGCCAGAAACATGTTCAGTAAGTCAAATATGGACCTCTGTATAGCCATAACATGTAAAAAAAAAAAAAAACTTTTGAAAATAACTTTAAAAAAAAAAATTGTGGACCCTTTGGCCAGAAGTCAAGTACATACTACTGTCTGACTAATTTAACTTCAGAAGGAGTCTTTGAGAATATATAGTTGAAAACCTTTCATGAACCCTTCGCCAGAACTATGTTCAGTAGGTCAAATATAGACTAGTGTATGCCTGGCATAACATAAAAAGGAGTCATTGAGTGTTTAGTAACTTAATATTTGAGGACTCTTCGGCCAGAAATATGGTCAAAAGGTCATAATGGACTACAGTCTGGCTGATTTAACAACAGAAAGGGTCTATGAGAATAAAAAGTTGGAAACCTTTTGTGGACCTTTGGGCCACAATTATGTTCAGTAGGTCAAATATAGACTAATGTATGCCTGGCATAACATAAAAAGGAGTCAATGAGTGTTTAGTAACTTAATATTTGAGGACTCTTCTGCCAGAAATATGTTCAAAAGGTCATAATGGTCTACGGTCTGGCTGATTTAACATCAGAAAGGGTCTATGAGAATAAAAAGTTGGAAACCTCTTGTGGACATTTTGGCCACAATTATGTTCAGTAGGTCAAATATGGACTTCTCTATGACTGATTTAACATCAGAAAGAGAATAAATAGTTGAAAACCTTTTGTGGACCCTTTGGTCAGAAACATGTTCAGTAGGTCAAATATGGACTTCTCTATGGCTAATTTAACATCAGAAAGGGAATAAATAGTTGAAAACCATTTATGGACCCCCTTGGCCAGAAACATGTTCAGTAAGTCAAATATGGACGTCTGTATAGCCATACCATGTAAAAAAAAAAAAAAAAAAAAAAGCTTTTGAAAATAACTTTTAAAAAAATAATTGTGGACCCTTTGGCCAGAAGTAAGTCAAATACATACTACTGTCTGAATAATTTAACATCAGAAGGAGTCTTTGAGAATTTATAGTTGAAAACCTTTTGTTGACCCCTTGGCCAGAAATGGGAATCTGAGAAGGTCAATCAGTATCTATAGTAAGTTGATGATCGAGGACTGTTTGGCCAGAAATATGTTGAGTAGGTCAAATATGGACTACTGTCTGGCTGATTTAACATCACAAAGGGTCTTTGAGAATATATAGTTCAAAACCTTTCATGAACCCTTCGCCAGAACTATGTTCAGTAGGTCAAATATAGACTAGTGTATGCCTGGCATAACATAAAAAGGAGTCATTGAGTGTTTAGTAACTTAATATTTGAGGACTCTTCGGCCAGAAATATGGTCAAAAGGTCATAATGGACTACAGTCTGGCTGATTTAACAACAGAAAGGGTCTATGAGAATAAAAAGTTGGAAACCTTTTGTGGACCTTTGGGCCACAATTATGTTCAGTAGGTCAAATATAGACTAATGTATGCCTGGCATAACATAAAAAGGAGTCAATGAGTGTTTAGTAACTTAATATTTGAGGACTCTTCTGCCAGAAAGATGTTCAATAGCTCATAATAGACTATGGTCTGGCTGATTTAACATGAGGAGGAGTCAAAGAGAATGTGTAGAATGTTCATGATTGAGGACTTTTGGGCCAGAAATATGTTCAGTTGGTCAAATATGGACTTCTGTATGACTGATGTCACATAAGAACGAGTCAATGGAATGTATAGAAAGTTCATGATAGAGGATTCGGTCTAGAAATATATTAAGTAGGTTAAATATGGACTAATGTTTGGGTAATTTAACATCAGAAGAAGTCTTTGAGAATACATAGTTGAAAACCTTTTATGGAAACCTTCGCCAGAAATATGTTCAGTAGGTCAAATATAGACTAATGTATGCCTGGCATAACATAAAAAGGAGTCAATGAGTGTTTAGTAACTTAATATTTGAGGACTCTTCGGCCAGAAATATGTTCAAAAGGTCATAATGGACTACGGTCTGGCTGATTTAACATCAGAAAGGGTCTATGAGAATAAAAAGTTGAAAACCTTTTGTGGACCTTTTGGCCACAATTACGTTCAGTAGGTCAAATATGGACTTCTCTATTGCTGATTTAACATCAGAAAGAGAATAAATAGTTGAAAAACTTTTTTGGACCCTTTGGTCAGAAACATGTTCAGTAGGTCAAATATGGACTTCTCTATGGCTGATTTAACATCAGAAAGAGAATAAATAGTTGAAAACCATTTATGGACCCCCTGGACAGAAACATGTTCAGTAAGTCAAATATGGACCTCTGTATAGCCATAACATGTAAAAAAAAAAACTTTTGAAAATAACTTTAAAAAAAAAATTGTGTACCCATTGGCCAGAAGTAAGTCAAATACATACTACTGTCTGACTAATTTAACATGAGAAGGAGTCTTTGAGAATTTATAGTTGAAAACCTTTTCGTTGACCCCTTGGCCAGAAATTGGAATCTGAGAAGAAGTCAATCAGTATCTATAGTAAGTTGATGATAGAGGACTCTTTGTCCAGAAATATGTTCAATAGCTCATAATGGACTATGGTCTGGCTTAACATCAGAAAGAGAATAAATAGTTGAAAACCTTTTGTGGACCCTTTGGTCAGAAACATGTTCAGTAGGTCAAATATAGACTTCTCTATGGCTGATGTAACATCAGAAAGAGAATAAATAGTTGAAAACCTTTTGTGGACCCTTTGGTCAGAAACATGTTCAGTAGGTCAAATATGGACTTCTCTATGGCTGATTTAACATCAGAAAGAGAATAAATAGTTGAAAACCATTTATGGACCCCCTTGGCCAGAAACATGTTCAGTAAGTCAAATATGGACCTCTGTATAGCCATACCATGTAAAAAAAAAAAAAAAAAAAAAAAGCTTTTGAAAATAACTTTAAAAAAAATAATTGTGGACCCTTTGGCCAGAAGTAAGTCAAATACATACTACTGTCTGAATAATTTAACATCAGAAGGAGTCTTTGAGAATTTATAGTTGAAAACCTTTTGTTGACCCCTTGGCCAGAAATGGGAATCTGAGAAGGTCAATCAGTATCTATAGTAAGTTGATGATCGAGGACTGTTTGGCCAGAAATATGAGTAGGTCAAATATGGACTACTGTCTGGCTGATTTAACATCACAAAGGGTCTTTGAGAATATATAGTTCAAAACCTTTTCTGGACCCCTTGGCTAGAAATATGTTCGGTAGGTCAAATATAGACTAATGTATGGCCGAGGTAACATAAGAAGGAGTCAATGAGTATGTATAGTAAGTTAATATTCAAAGACTCTTTGGCCAGAAATATATAAAGCAAGTCAATTACGGTCTTCTGTATGGCTTGATGTTACAACATGAGAATGTATCAATGAGTATATATAATAACTTAATATTTGAGGACTCTTCGGCCAGAAAGATGTTCAATAGCTCATAATGGACTATGGTCTGGACTAACATCAGAAAGAGAATAAATAGTTGAAAACATTTTGTAGACCCTTTAGTTAGAAACATGTTCAGTAGGTCAAATATGGACTTCTCTATGGCTGATTTAACATCAGAAAGAGAATAAATAGATGAAAACCATTTATGGACCCCATGGCCAGAAATATGTTCAGTAAGTCAAATATGGACCTCTGTATAGCCATAACATGTAAAAAAAAAAAAAAAAACTTTTGAAAATAACTTTTAAAAAAAAATTGTGGACCCTTTGGCCAGAAGTAAGTCAAATACATACTACTGTCTGACTAATTTAACATGAGAAGGAGTCTTTGAGAATTTATAGTTGAAAACCTTTTGTTGACCCCTTGGCCAGAAATGGGAATCTGAGAAGTCAATCAGTATCTATAGTAAGTTTATGACCGAGGACTCTTTGGCCAGAAATATGTTCAATAGCTCATAATGGACTATGTTCTGGCTTAACATCAGAAAGAGAATAAATAGTTGAAAACCTTTTGTGGACCCTTTGGTCAGAAACATTTTCAGTAGGTCAAATATAGACTTCTCTATGGCTGATGTAACATCAGAAACAGAATAAATAGTTGAAAACCTTTTGTGGACCCTTTGGTCAGAAACATGTTCAGTAGGTCAAATATGGACTTCTCTATGGCTGATTTAACATCAGAAGGAGAATAAATAGTTGAAAACCATTTATGGACCCCCTGGCCAGAAACATGTTCAGTAAGTCAAATATGGACCTCTGTATAGCCATAATATGTAAAAAAAAAAAAAAAAACTTTTGAAAATAACTTAAAAAAAAAAAATTGTGGACCCTTTGGCCAGAAGTAAGTCAAATACGTACTACTGTCTGTCTAATTTATCATCAGAAGGAGTCTTTGAGTAGTTATAGTTAAAAAACCTTTTGTTGACCCCTTGGCCAGAAATGGGAATCTGAGAAGTCAATCAATATCTATAGTAAGTCGATGATCGAGGACTCTTTGGCCAGAAATATGTTGAGTAGGTCAAATATGGATTACTGTCTGGCTGATTTAACATCACAAAGGGTCTTTGAGAATATATAGTTGAAAACCTTTTATGGACCCCTTGGCTAGAAATACATTCGGTAGGTCAAATATGGACTATTGTGTGATCGAGGTAACATAAGGAGTCAATGAGTATGTATAGTAAGTTAATGTTCAAAGACTCTTTGGCCAGAAATATATTCAGTAGGTCAATTATGGTCTTCTGTATGGCTTGATGTAACATGAGAATGTATCAATGAGTATATATAATAGCTTAATATTTGAGGACTCTTCGGCCAGAAAGATGTTCAATAGCTCATAATGGACTATGGTCTGGCTGATTTAACATGAGGATGAGTCAAAGGGAATGTATAGAAAGTTCATGTTTGAGGACTCTTGGGCCAGAAATATGTTCTGTGGGTCAAATACGGACTTCTGTATGGCTGACGTCAAATAAGAAAGAGTCAATGGAATGTATAGAAAGTTCATGATAGAGGATTCGGTCTAGAAATATATTAAGTAGGTCAAATATGGATTACTGTCTGGCTGATTTAACATCAGAAGGAGTCTTTGAGAATATATAGTTGAAAACCTTTTCTGGACCCCTTGGCTAGAAATATGTTCGGTAGGTCAAATATAGACTAATGTATGGCAGAGGTAGCATAAGAAGGAGTCAATGAGTATATATAGTAAGTTAATGTTCAAAGACTCTTTGGCCAGAAATATATTAAGTAGGTCAATTACGGTATTCTGTATGGCTTGATGTAACATGAGAATGTATCAATGAGTATATATAATAACTTAATATTTGAGGACTCTTCGGCCAGAAAGATGTTCAATAGCTCATAATGGACTATGGTCTGGCTGATTTAACATGAGGAGGATTCAAAGGGAATGTATAGAAAGTTCATGTTTGAGGACGCTTGGGCCAGAAATATGTTCAGTGGGTCAAATATGGACTTCTGTATGGCTGACGTCACATAAGAACGAGTCAATGGAATGTATAGAAAGTTCATGATAGAGGATTCGGTCTAGAAATATATTAAGAAGATCAAATATGGACTAATGTTTGGCTAATTTAACATCAGAAGTAGTCTTTGAGAATATATAGTTGAAAACCTTTTATGGAAATCTTGGCCAGAAATATGTTGAGTAGGTCAAATATAGACTAATGTATGCCTGGCATAACATAAAAAGGAGTCAATGAGTGTTTAGTAACTTAATATTTGAGGACTCTTCGGCCAGAAATATGTTCAAAAGGTCATAATGGACTATGGTCTGGCTGATTTAACATTAGAAAGGGTCTATGTATAGCTCTGTATAGCCATACCATGTAAAAAAAAAAAAAAAAAAAAAAAGCTTTTGAAAATAACTTTAAAAAAAATAATTGTGGACCCTTTGGCCAGAAGTAAGTCAAATACATACTACTGTCTGAATAATTTAACATCAGAAGGAGTCTTTGAGAATTTATAGTTGAAAACCTTTTGTTGACCCCTTGGCCAGAAATGGGAATCTGAGAAGGTCAATCAGTATCTTAATATTTGAGGACTCTTCGGCCAGAAAGATGTTCAATAGCTCATAATGGACTATGGTCTGGACTAACATCAGAAAGAGAATAAATAGTTGAAAACATTTTGTAGACCCTTTAGTTAGAAACATGTTCAGTAGGTCAAATATGGACTTCTCTATGGCTGATTTAACATCAGAAAGAGAATAAATAGATGAAAACCATTTATGGACCCCATGGCCAGAAATATGTTCAGTAAGTCAAATATGGACCTCTGTATAGCCATAACATGTAAAAAAAAAAAAAAAAACTTTTGAAAATAACTTTTAAAAAAAAATTGTGGACCCTTTGGCCAGAAGTAAGTCAAATACATACTACTGTCTGACTAATTTAACATGAGAAGGAGTCTTTGAGAATTTATAGTTGAAAACCTTTTGTTGACCCCTTGGCCAGAAATGGGAATCTGAGAAGTCAATCAGTATCTATAGTAAGTTTATGACCGAGGACTCTTTGGCCAGAAATATGTTCAATAGCTCATAATGGACTATGTTCTGGCTTAACATCAGAAAGAGAATAAATAGTTGAAAACCTTTTGTGGACCCTTTGGTCAGAAACATTTTCAGTAGGTCAAATATAGACTTCTCTATGGCTGATGTAACATCAGAAACAGAATGAGTCAATGGAATGTATAGAAAGTTCATGATAGAGGATTCGGTCTAGAAATATATTAAGAAGATCAAATATGGACTAATGTTTGGCTAATTTAACATCAGAAGTAGTCTTTGAGAATATATAGTTGAAAACCTTTTATGGAAATCTTGGCCAGAAATATGTTGAGTAGGTCAAATATAGACTAATGTATGCCTGGCATAACATAAAAAGGAGTCAATGAGTGTTTAGTAACTTAATATTTGAGGACTCTTCGGCCAGAAATATGTTCAAAAGGTCATAATGGACTATGGTCTGGCTGATTTAACATTAGAAAGGGTCTATGAGAATAAAAAGTTGAAAACCTTTTGTGGACCTTTTGGCCACAATTATGTTCAGTAGGTCAAATATGGACTTCTCTATGGCTGAATTAACATCAGAAAGAGCATAAATAGTTGAAAACCTTTTGTTGACCCTTTGGTCAGAAACATGTACAGTAGGTCAAATATGGACTTCTCTATGGCTGATTTAACATCAAAAAGAGAATAAATAGTTGAAAACCTTTTGTTGACCCTTTGGTCAGAAACATGTTCAGTAGGTCAAATATGGACTTCTCTATGGCTGATTTAACATCATAAAGAGAATAAATAGTTGAAAACCATTTATGGACCCCCTTGCCAGAAACATGTTCAGTAAGTCAAATATGGACTTCTGTATAGCCATAACGTTAAAAAAAACAAAACTATTGAAAATAACTTTAAAAAAAAAAAATTGTGGACCCTTTGGCCAGAAGTAAGTCAAATACGTACTACTGTCTGGCTGATTTAACATCAGAAGGAGTCTTTGAAAATTTATAGTTGAAAACCTTTTGTTGACCCCTTGGCCAGAAATGGGAATCTGAGAAGAAGTCAATCAGTATCTATAGTAAGTTGATGATCGAGGACTCTTCGGCCAGAAAGATTTTCAATAGCTCACAATGGACTATGGTCTGGCTTAACATCAGAAAGAGAATAAATAGTTGAAAACCTTCTGTGGACCCTTTGGTCAGAAACATGTTCAGTAGGTCAAATATGGACTTCTCTGTGGCTGATTTAACATCAGAAAGAGAATAAATAGTTGAAAACCATTTATGGACCCAATGGCCAGAAACAGGTTCAGTAAGTCAAATATGGACCTCTGTATAGACATAACATGTAAAAAATAATTTTTTTTTAAAAATAACTTTAAAAAAAAAAAGTTGTGGACCCTTTGGCCAGAAGTAAGTCAAATTCATACTACTGTCTGACTAATTTAACATGAGAAAGGGTCTTTGAGAATTTATAGTTGAAAACCTTTTGTTGACCCCTTGGCCAGAAATGGGAATCTGAGAAGAAGTCAATCAATATCTATAGTAAGTTGATGATCGAGGACTCTTTGGTCAGAAATATGTTCAATAGATCATAGTGGACTATGGGCTGATTTAACATCAGAAAGAGAATAAATAGTTGAAAACCATTTATGGACCCCCTGGCCTGAAATATGTTCAATAAGTCAAATATGGACCTCTGTATAGCCATAACATGTAAAAAAAAAAAAAAAAAAACTTTTGAAAATAACTTTTTAAAAAAAACTGTGGACCCTTTGGCCAGAAGTAAGTCAAATACATACTACTGTATACATACTACTGTCTGACTAATTTAACATCAGAAGGAGTCTTTAAGAATTTATAGTTGAAAACCTTTTGTTGACCCCTTGGCCAGAAATGGGAATCTGAGAAGGTATCTTTAGTAAGTTGATGATGGAGGACTCTTTGGCCTGAAATATGTTGAGTAGTTCAAATGTGGACTACTGTCTGGCTGATTTAACAGCTGAAGGAGTCTTTGAGAATATATAGTTGAAAACCTTTTCTGGACCCCTTGGCTAGAAATATGTTCGGTAGGTCAAATATAGACTAATGTATGGCCGAGGTAACATAAGAAGGAGTCAATGAGTATGTATAGTAAGTTAATGTTCAAAGACTCTTTGGCCAGAAGTATAATCAGTAGGTCAATTACGGTCTTCTGTATGGCTTGATGTAACATGAGAATGTATCAATGAGTATATATAATAACTTAATATTTGAGGACTCTTCGGCCAGAAAGATGTTCAATAGCTCATAATGGACTATAGTCTGGCTGATTTAACATGAGGAGGAGTCAAAGGGAATGTATAGAAAGTTCATGTTTGAGGACTCTTGGGCCAGAAATATGTTCTGTGGGTCAAATACGGACTTCTGTATGGCTGACGTCACATAAGAAGGAGTCAATGGAATGTATAGAAAGTTCATGATAGAGGATTCGGTCAAGAAATATATTAAGTAGGTCAAATATGGACTAATGTTTGGCTAATTTAACATCAGAAGTAGTCTTTGAGAATATATAGTTGAAAACCTTTTATGGAACCCTTCGCCAGAAATATGTTGAGTAGGTCAAATATAGACTAATGTATGCCTGGCATAACATAAAAAGGAGTCAATGAGTGTTTAGTAACTTAATATTTGAGGACTCTTCGGCCAGAAATATGTTCAAAAGGTCATAATGGACTACGGTCTGGCTGATTTAACATGAAAATGAGTCAATGGGAATGTATAGAAAGGTCATGTTTGAGGACTCTTGGGCCAGAAATATGTTCAGTGGGTCAAATATGGACTACTGTCTGGCTAATTTAACAAGTCAATAGGTGTATGTAAGAAACTTTATATTTGAGGACTCCAGCCAGAAAGATGTTCAGCAGACCATAATTGTATACTTCCCGGCTTCCTGGCAAACTTACCTAATTCCAAGGTGCATTGAGGTGAGATATATATATATGCCATTGCAGTGCATTGCATACACGATGTAACTTAATCTGAAGAATATTTTAAGAATAACATATTAGATACAACACATTAGCGATAATATATTAGATATATTTGGAGATAACACAACACATATGAGACATAACAATTGAATATATAGATGTTGCTATAAGATTGCAAGGGTATTTAAAGTATTTGTTGCATTGCTGTTACTGTGCTGTGTAACTGTGCTGTGAATGCATACAATAATTAACGTATTTTGTTGTGTATGAGTTTTTGAATTGCGTTGCATACAAACATTAACTCATTCCGAGGTGTACTGAGATCTACATACCGTTGAAATGCATTGCATACTCGATGTAACTTAGTTCGTTGTGCATTGAAGAATATTATACCACTAATACCACCAATAACACTGTTTACAAGAACTAACTTATTCCGATGTTCATAATGCATATTATGATTGCATTGCACACAAGGACAACTTGTACAACACAGCATATGCTGTGTATCTCTTCATTGACAACGGAATAGTTATTTTATTGATTATAAAGAAAAGCACCAATGTGTTCTCTTCAATACATAACAACTAAGTTAGTTATTGTATGCAACACAATGCAAAAGCACAACTGTTTTTTCTTCAATATACAACGAATTCATGTCTGCAATGCAAAAGCACTTATCTCTTCAATGCAGAATGAGTTCTTTTACTCATTGCAAAAGCATTTATCTCTTCAATGCAAGAGTGCTTGTATGCAATGCAAAAGCACTTATCAATGCAAAAGCACGTATCCTTAAAATGCACGAGTTCTAGTTGCAATGCAATAGCTCTTATCTGTTCAATGCACACGTTCTTGTATGCAATGCAATGCACTTACCTCTTAATGCTCAACGAGTTCTTGTATGCAGTGCAAAAGCATTAATCGCTTCAATGCACAACGAGTTCTTGTATGCAATGCAAAAGCATTTATTTCTTCAACGAACAACGAGTTCTTGTGTGCAATGCAAAAGCATTTATTTCTCAATGCACAACGAGTTCTTAAATGCAATGCAAATAGCATGTATCTCTTCAATGCACAAAGAGATCTTGTATGCAATACAAAAGCACTTATCTCTTCAATGCAGAACAAATTATTGTATGCAATGCAAATGCACTATTTCTTCAATGCACAACGAGTTCTTGTGTGCAATGCAAAAGCATTTGTTTGTCAATGCATGAGTTCTTAAATGCAATGCAAAAAGTACATATCTCTTCAATGCACAACGAGTTCTTGCATGCAATGCAAAAGCACTTATTTCTTCAATATAGAACGAGTTATTGTATGCAATGCAAAAGCAGTATTTCTTCAGTGCACAACACGTTCTTGTGTGCAATGCAAAAGCATTTATTTCTCATTGCACGAGTTCTTAAATGCAATGAAAAAAGCATGTATCTCTTCATTGCAGAACGAGTTCTTGTATGCAATGCAAAAGCACTATTTCTTCAATGCACAACGAGTTCTTGTGTGCAATGCAAAAGCACTATTCTCTTCAATACACGAGTTATTGTATGCAATGCAAAAACATTTATTTCTCAATGCACAACGAGTCTTGTATGCAATGCAAAAGCACTTATCCCTTCAATGCAGAACGAGTTCTTGTATGCAATGCGTTTATTTCTTCATTGCACGAGTTCTTGTACGCACTGCAAAGGCATTTATCTCTTCAATGCAAGAGTTCTTGTATGTAATTCAAAAGCACTTATCTCTTCAATGCACTACGAGTTCTTGTACGCAATGCAAAGGCATTTATCTCTTCAATGCAAGAGTTTTGTATGCAATGCAAAAGCACTTATCAATGCAAAAGAACGTGTCTTTTAAATGCACGAGTTCTTGTTGCAAAGCAAAAGCACGTATCTCTTCAACTGAAGAATAACATTGTTTACAAGAACTAAATTATTCCGATGATCATAATGCATATTATTGCTGCATTGCATAAAAGGTCAACTTATTCACAACGAGTTCTTGTATGTAATGCAAAAGCTCTAATCTCTTTAATGCACATCGATCTTTTTCTTATATGCAATTTACTTATCTCCTCAATGCACAACGGTTACCTGTATGCATTGCAAAAGCACTTTTCTCTTTTTTATGCACAACGAAATATTATATGCGATGCAATAAAAACACGTACCTATTCAGTGCTCAACGAGTTATTTTATGCAATGCAAAATGCACGTATCTCTTCAATGCAGAACGAGTTCTTGTATGCAATGCAAAAGCATTTATTTCTCAATGCACAAGTTCTTGAATGCAATGCAAAAGCATCTATCTGTTCAATGCACTACGAGTTCTTGTATGCAATGCAAAAGCATTTATTTCTTCAATGCAAAACGAGTTCTTGAATGCAATACAAAAGCACTTATCAATGCAAAGGCACGTATCTTTTAAATGCATGAGTTTCTTGTTCCAATGCAATAGCACCTATCTCTTCAATGCACGAGTTCATGTAAGCAATGAAAATACACTTATTTCTTCAACTAAACAATAATACTATTTACAAGAACTAAATTATTCCGATGATCATAATGTATATTATGGTTGCATTGCATAAAAGGTCAACTTATTCAAAACGAGTTCTTGTATGCAATGCAAAAGCTCTAATCGCTTTAATGCACATCGATGTTTTTCTTGTATGCAATATATTTATCTCGTCAATGCATCTTGTATGCTTTGCAAAAGCACTTTCCTCTTTAATGCACAACGAATATGCGATGCAAAGACACGTATCTATTCAGTGCTCAACAAGTTCTTGTATGCAAATGCAAAATGCACTTATTTTAATGCACAGCAAGTTCTTGTACGCAATGCAATAACACCTATCTCTTCAATGCACAACGACTTCTGTACGCAATGCAAAAGCACTTTTCTCTTTAATGCACAATGAATTATTGTATGTGATGCAAAAAACACGTATGTTTTCAATGCTCAACGAGCTCTTGTATACAGTGCAAAAGCATTTATTTTGTAAATGAACAACGAATTCTTGTATGCGATGCAAAAGCATTTATTTCTTCAATGAATAACGAGTTCTTGTATGCAATGCAAAAGAATTTATTTCTTCAATGAACAACGAGTTCTTGAATGCAATGCATAAGCACGTATCTCTCAATGCACTACGAGTTCTTGTATGCAATGCAAAAGTATTAATCTCTTCAATGCAGAACGAGTTGTTGAATGCAATGCAAAAGCACTTATCTCTTCAATGCAGAACGAGTTCTTCTATGCAATGCAAAAGCTCTAATCTTTTTCATGCAAAAAGATCTTTTTCTTGTATGCAATATACTTATCTCGTCAATGCACAACGGTTACCTGTATGCAATGCAAAAGCACTATTTCTTCAATGAACAAGGAGTTCTTCTATGCAATGCAAAATGCACATTTATTCAATGCACAAGTTTTTGTATGCAATGCAAAAAGCACGTATCTCTTCAATGCACAACGAGTTCTTTTATGCAATGCAAAAGCACGTATCTCTTAAATGCACGAGTTCTTGATGCAATGCAAAAAGCACGTATCTCTTCAATGCACAACGAGTTCTTTTATGCAATGCAAAAGCATTTATCAATGCAAAAGCACGTATCTTAGATGCACGAGTTCTTGATGCAATGCAATAGCCCTTATCTCTTTAATGCACGAGTATGCACTACTATAACATAGTAGTGCATGCAAAAGCACTTATAAATAAAAGTGTATCTCTTAAATGCACAAATTCTTGTTGCACTCAATAGCACTTATCTGTTCTTTGCACGAGCTCTTTTATGCAATGCAATAGCACCTCTCTCTTCAATGCACAAAAGAGTTCTTGTATGCAATGCACGTGTCTCGTCAATGCAAGACGAATTCTTGTATGCAATGCAAAAGTATTTATTTCTTCAATGCACTACGAGTTCTTGTACGCTTTGCAAAGGCATTTATCGCTTCAATGCAAGAGTTCTTGTATGCAATGCAAAAGCATTAATATCTTAAATGCATGAGTTTTATATGCATATGCAAAAGCAGTTGTCTCTTCAATGCACAACGAGTTATTGTATGCAATGCAATGAACCTAACTCTTCAATGCACGACGAGTTCTTGTATGAAATGCAAAAGCATTAATCTCTTCAATGCACGAGTTTTTGTATGCAATGCAATAAACACTTTTATCTTCAATGCACAACGAGTTCTTGTATGCAATGCAAAAGCACGTATCGCTTCAATGCACAACGAGTTTTTGTATACATGCATGCATGTAAAATTACTTGTCTCTCAATGCACGAGTTACTGTATGCAAAGCAATGCACCTATCACTTCAATGCACAACGAGTTCTTGTATTCAATGCAAAAGCATTATTCGCTTCAATACACGAGTTTTGCAATGCAAAAGCGCTTGTCTCTTTCGATGCAGAACGAGTTCTTGTATGCAATGCAAAACATTTATTTCTCAATGCACGAGTTCTCAAATGCAATGCAAAAACCACGTATCTCTTCAGTGCACAACTAATTATTGTATGCTCTAATCTCTTTCATGCACATCGATCTTTTCTTGTATGCAATATACTTATCTCTTCAATGCACAACGGTTACCTGTATGCAATGCAAAAGCACTATTTCTTCAATGCACGAGTTCTTGATGCAATGCAATAGCTCTTTCTTTAATGCACGAATTCTTGTTGCACTCAATATCATTGCAAGAGCTATTTTATGCAATGCAATAAGCACCTCTCTCTTCAATGCACAACGAGTTCTTGTATGCAATGCACGTATGTCATCAATGCAAGACGAATTATTGCATGCAATGTAAAAGCATTTATTTCTTCAGTGCACTACGAGATCTTGTACGCTTTGCAAAGGCATTTATCTCTTCAACGCAAGAGTTCTTGTATGCAATGCAAAAGCAATAATATCTTCAATGCATGAGTTCTTATATGCATACAAAAGCACTTGTGTCTTCAATGCACAACGAGTTCTTGTATGCAAAAGCATTATTCTCTTCAATGCACAACGAGTTCTTGTATTCAATGCAAAAGCATTAATCTCTTCAATGAACAATGAGTTCTTTTATGCAATGCAAAAGCATGTATCACTTCCATGCACAACGAGTTTTTGTATGCATGCATGCGTGTAAAATTACTTGTTTCTCAATGCACGAGTTTCTGTATGCAAAGCAATGCACCTATCTCTTCAATGCACAACAAGTTCTTGTATTCAATGCATTATTCGCTTCAATACACAAGTTATTCTATGCAATGCAAAAGCACTTGTCTCTTTCAATGCAGAACGAGTTCTTGTATTCAATGCATTATTCGCTTCAATACACAAGTTATTCTATGCAATGCAAAAGCACTTGTCTCTTTCAATGCAGAACGAGTTCTTGTATGCAATGCAAAAGCGTTTATTTCTCAATGCACAACTAATTCTTGTATGCTCTAATCTCTTTCATGCACATCGGTCTTTTTCTTGTATGCAATATACTTATCTCTTCAATGCACAACGGTTACCTGTATGCAGTGCAAAAGCACTATTTCTTCAATGCACAACGAGTTCTTGAGTGCAATGCAAAAGAACTATTCTCTTTAATGCAAGAGTTCTTTTATGCAATGCAAAAGAATTAATATCTTCAATGCATGAGTTCTTATATGCATGCAAAAACACATGTGTCTTTAATGCACAACTAGTTCTTGTATTCAATGCAAAAGCATTAATCTCTTGAATGCACAACGAGTTCTTGGATGCAATGCAAAAGCATTAATCTCTTCAATGCACGAGTTCTTATATACAATGCAAAAGCATTAATCTCTTCAGTGCACAATGAGTTCTTGTATGCAATGCAAAAGCACTAATCTCTTCAATGCACGAGTTCTTTTATGCAATGCAAAAGCATGTATCTCTTCAATGCACAAACAGTTCTTGTATGCAATGCAAAAGCATTAATTTCTCAATGCACAAGATACTGTGTGCAATGCAAAAAGCACGTATCTCTTCAATGCACAACTAATTATTGTATGCGATGCAAAAAACACTTATCTATTCAATGCACGAGT
This sequence comes from Coreius guichenoti, assembly GCA_039654105.1. Lineage (NCBI taxonomy): Eukaryota > Metazoa > Chordata > Actinopteri > Cypriniformes > Gobionidae > Coreius > Coreius guichenoti. Next base: position 20,741 of record JBAPCB010000050.1, on the reverse strand, counting down.
TCTTGTATGCAATGCAAAAGCATTTATCTATTCAATGCACTACGAGTTCTTGTATGCAATTTAAAAGCACGTATTGCTTCAATGCACAACGAGTTCTTGTATGCATGCAAAATCAATTGTCTCCAATGCACAACGAGATTCTTATATTCAATGCAAAAGCATTAATCTCTTCAATGCACGGTGTACTTGTATGGAATGCAAAAGCATTAATCTCTTCAATGCACGAGTTCTTGTATGCAATGCAAAAAGCATGTATCTCTTCAATGCACGTGTTCTTGTATGCAATACAATAGCACTTATCAGTAAAAGCACGTATCTGTTAAATGCACAAATTCTTGTTGAAATCAATAGCACTTAGCACATAGATATGCACATAGATATAGATATTCAATGGCACATAAATATATTCAATGCACGAGATCTTTTACGCAATGCAAAAGCATTAATCTCTTCAATGCACAACGAGTTCTTGTATGCAATGCAAAAGCACGTATCGCTTCAATGCACAAAGAGTTTTTGTATGCATGCATGCATGCAAAAGTACTTGTCTCTCAATGCACGAGTTTCTGTATGCAAAGCAATGCACCTATCTCTTCAATGCACAATGAGTTCTTGTATTCAATGCAAAAGCATTATTCGCTTCAATACACGAGTTATTGTATGCAATGCAAAAGCACTTGTCTCTTTCAATGCAGAACGAGTTCTTGTATTCAATGCAAAAAGCATGTATCTCTTCAATGCACAACTAATTATTGTATGCTCTAATCTCTTTCATGCACATCGATCTTTTTCTTGTATGCAATATACTTATCTCTTCAATGCACAACGGTTACCTGTATGCAATGCAAAAAGCACGTATCTCTTCAATGCACAACTAATTATTGTATGCGATGCAAAAAACACTTATGTATTCAATGCACTACGACTTCTTGTATGCAACGCAAAAGCATTTTTTTCTCAATGCACAACGAGTTCTGGAATGCAATGCAAAAAGCACTTATCTCTTCAATGCACGAGTTGTTTTATGCAATGCAAAAGCACTTTTCAATGCAAAAGCATGTATCTCTTAAATGCACGAGTTCTTGATGCAATGCAATAGCTCTTATCTCTTTAATGCACGAATTCTTGTATGCAATACTATAGCACTTAGCTCATCAATGGACAACGAGTCCTTGTATGTATGCAATGCAAAACACATAAATAAAAGCATGTATCTCTTAAATACACAAATTCTTGTTGCCCTCAATAGCACTTATCTGTTCATTGCATAAGCTCTTTTATGCAATGCAATAGCACCTCTCTCTTCAATGCACAACAAGTTCTTGTATGCAATGCACGTATCTCGTCAATGCAAGACGAATTCTTGCATGCAATGCAAAAGCATTTATTTCTTCAATGCACTACGAGTTCTTGTAGGCTTTGCAAAGGCATTTATCTCTTCAATGCAAGAGTTCTTGTATGCAATGCAAAAGCATTAATATCTTCAATGCATGAGTTCTTATATGCATACAAAAGCACTTGTGTCTTCAATGCACAACGAGTTCTTGAATGCAATACAAAAGTACTTATCTCTTCAATGCAAGCGTTCTTGTATGCAATTCAAAAGCACTAATCAATGCAAAAGCATGTATCTTTTAAATGCACGAGTTCTTGTTGCAATGCAAAAGCACCTATCTCATCAATGCACAACGAGTTCTTATATGCACTGCAAAAGCACTTATCTCTTCAATGCACAATGAGTTCTTATATGCAATGCAATAGCACTTATCTCTTCAATGCACAAGTTCTTTGTTGCAAAGCAATATCATTATCTCTTCAATGCACGAGTTATTGTATGCAATGCAAAAGCACGTGTCTCTTCCATGCACACAGAGTTCACAAGTTCAACAAAATCACTAGAAAACTTTTCAGAAAAATGTTCAGAAGGTCAAATATGAACTACTCTATGGCTGATATAATATCAGAAGGAGTCTATGAGAACATATAGCAAAAAACCTTTGTGGACCCTTTGGCCAGAAATGGAAATCACAAGGGAAGTTCATGAGTATGTATAGTAAGTTCATGATCGAGGACCATTGGGCCAGAAATATGTTCAGTGGGTCAAATATGGACTAATGTATGGTTGACGTAACATAAGAAGGAGTCAATTAGTATGGTTAGTGTCAATGTTCAAGGAGTCTTTGGTCAAAAATATGTTCAGTAGGTCAATTATGGTCTTCTGTACAGCCAAAACATGGACCCTTTTTGCCAGTAAGGTATAGTATAGTAAATTATATAGACTAATGTATGGCTGACATAACAACATAAAAAGGAGTCAATGAGTATGTTTAGTAATTTAATATTTGAGGACTCTTAGGCCAGAAATATGTTCAATACGTCATAATGGACAACGGTGTGGCTGATTTAACATTGAAAATGAGTCAATGGGAATGTATAGAAAGGTCATGAAAGAGAATAAATAGTTGAAAACCTTTTATGGACCCCTTGGCCAGAAACATGTTCGGTAAGTCAGATATGGACTTCTGTAAAGTCATAACATGTAAAAAAAAAAAAAAAAAGAAAAACTTTCAAAATAACTTAAAATAAAAAAAAATTGTAGACCCTTTGGCCAGAAGTAAGTCAAATATGTACTACTGTCTGGCTGATTTAATATCAGAAGGAGTCTTTGAGAATTTGTTGTTGAAAACCTTTTGGCCAGAAATGGGAATCTAAGAAGAAGTCAACCAGTATCTATAGTAAGTTGATGATCGAGGATTCTTTGGCCCAGAAATATGTTCAGTAGGTCAAATATGGACTGTCTGGCTTATTTAACATCACAAAGGGTATTTGAGAATATATAGTTGAAAAACTTTTATGGACCCCTTGGCTAAAAATATGTTCGGTAGGTCAAACATAGACTAATATATGGCTGAGGTAACATAAGAAGGAGTCATTGAGTATGCAAAGTAAGTTAATGTTCAAAGACTCTTTGGCCAGAAATATATTCAGTTGGTCAATTACGGTCTTCTGTATGGCTTGATGTAACATGAGAATGTATCAATGTGTATATATTAACTTGAGGACTCTTCGGCCAGAAAGATGTTCAGTAGCTCATAATGAACTATGGTCTGGCTGATTTAACATGAAAAGGAGTCAAAGGGAATGTATAGAAAGTTCATGTTTGAGGACTCTTGGGCCAGAAATATGTTCAGTGGGTCAAATATGGACTTCTGTATGGCTGACGTCACATAAGAACGAGTCAATGGAATGTATAGAAAGTTCATGATAGAGGATTCTGTCTAGAAATATATTAAGTAGGTCAAATATGGACTAATTTTTGGCTAATTTAACATCAGAAGGAGTCTTTGAGAATATATAGTTGAAAACCTTTTATGGAACCCTTCGCCAGAAATATGTTCAGTAGGTCAAATATAGACTAATGTATGCCTGGCATAACATAAAAAGGAGTCAATGAGTGTTTATTAACTTAATATTTGAGGACTCTTTGGCCAGAAATATGTTCAAAAGGTCATATTGGACTACGGTCTGGCTGATTTAACATCAGAAAGGGTCTATGAGAATAAAAAGTTGGAAAACTTTTGTGGACCTATTGGCCACAATTATGTTCAGTAGGTCAAATATGGACTTCTCTATGGCTTATTTAACATCAGAAAGAGAATAAATAGTTGAAAACCTTTTGTGGACCCATTTGGTCAGAAACATGTTCAGTAGGTCAAATATGGACGTCTCTATGGCTGATTTAACATCAGAAAGAGAATAAATAGTTGAAAACCATTTATGGACCCCCTGGCCAGAAACATGTTCAGTAAGTCAAATATGGACCTCTGTATAGCCATAACATGTAAAAAAAAAAAAAAAAACTTTTGAAAATAACTTTAAAAAAAAAAAATTGTGGACTCTTTGGCCAGAAGTCAAGTACATTCTACTGTCTGACTAATTTAACTTCAGAAGGAGTCTTTGAGAATTTATAGTTGAAAACCTTTTGTTGACCCCTTGGCCAGAAATGGGAATCTGAGAAGAAGTCATTCAGTATCTATAGTAAGTTGATGATCGAGGACTCTTTGGCCAGATATATGTTGAGTAGGTCAAATATGGACTACTGTCTGGCTGATTTAACATAAGAACGAGTCAATGGAATGTATAGAAAGTTCATGATAGAGGATTCGGTCTAGAAATATATTAAGTAGGTCAAATATGGACTAATTTAATGTCAGAAGGAGTCTTTGAGAATATATAGTTGAAAACCTTTCATGAACCCTTCGCCAGAACTATGTTCAGTAGGTCAAATATAGACTAATGTATGCCTGGCATAACATAAAAAGGAGTCAGTGAGTGTTTAGTAACTTAATATTTAAGGACTCTTCGGCCAGAAATATGGTCAAAAGGTCATAATGGACTACAGTCTGGCTTATTTAACAACAGAAAGGGTCTATGAGAATAAAAAGTTGGAAACCTTTTGTGGACCTTTGGGCCACAATTATGTTCAGTAGGTCAAATATAGACTAATGTATGCCTGCCATAACATAAAAAGGAGTCAACGAGTGTTTAGTAACTTAATATTTGAGGACTCTTCGGCCAGAAATATGTTCAAAAGGTCATAATGGTCTACGGTCTGGCTGATTTAACATCAGAAAGGGTCTATGAGAATAAAAAGTAAGAAACCTTTTGTGGACATTTTGGCCACAATTATGTTCAGTAGGTCAAATATGGACTTCTCTATGACTGATTTAACATCAGAAAGAGAATAAATAGTTGAAAACCTTTTGTGGACCCTTTGGTCAGAAACATGTTCAGTAGGTCAAATATGGACTTCTCTATGTCTGATTTAACATCAGAAAGAGAATAAACAGTTGAAAACCATTTATAGACCCCATGGCCAGAAACAGGTTCAGTAAGTCAAATATTGACCTCTGTATAGCCATAACATGTAAAAAAGAATTTTTTTTTTTAAAAATAACTTTTAAAAAAATAGTTGTGGACCCTTTGGCCAGAAGTAAGTCAAATACATACTACTGTCTGACTAATTTAACATGAGAAGGAGTCTTTGAGAATTTACAGTTGAAAACCTTTTGTTGACCCCTTGGCCAGAAATGGGAATCTGAGAAGTAGTAAATCAGTATCTATAGTAATTTGATGATCGAGGACTCTTTGGCCAGAAATATGTTCAGTAGCTCATAATAGACTATGGTCTGGCTGATTTAACATGAGGAGGAGTCAAAGAGAATGTGTGGAATGTTCATGATTGAGGACTTTTGGGCCAGAAATATGTTCAGTTGGTCAAATATGGACTTCTGTATGACTGATGTCACATAAGAACGAGTCAATGGAATGTATAGAAAGTTCATGATAGAGGATTCGGTCTAGAAATATATTAAGTAGGTTAAATATGGACTAAAGTTTGGGTAATTTAACATCAGAAGGAGTCTTTGAGAATATATAGTTGAAAACCTTTTGTTGACCCCTTGGCCAGAAATGGGAATCTGAGAAGGTCAATCAGTATCTATAGTAAGTTGATGATCGAGGACTGTTTGGCCAGAAATATGTTCAGTAGCTCATAATGGACTATGGTCTGGCTTAACATCAGAAAGAGAATAAATAGTTGAAAACCTTTTGTGGACCCTTTGGTCAGAAACATGTTCAGTAGGTCAAATATGGACTTCTCTATGGCTTATTTAACATCAGAAAGAGAATAAATAGTTGAAAACCTTTTGTGGACCCATTTGGTCAGAAACATGTTCAGTAGGTCAAATATGGACGTCTCTATGGCTGATTTAACATCAGAAAGAGAATAAATAGTTGAAAACCATTTATGGACCCCCTGGCCAGAAACATGTTCAGTAAGTCAAATATGGACCTCTGTATAGCCATAACATGTAAAAAAAAAAAAAAACTTTTGAAAATAACTTTAAAAAAAAAAATTGTGGACCCTTTGGCCAGAAGTCAAGTACATACTACTGTCTGACTAATTTAACTTCAGAAGGAGTCTTTGAGAATTTATAGTTGAAAACCTTTTGTTTGACCCCTTGGCCAGAAATGGGAATCTGAGAAGAAGTCATTCAGTTTCTATAGTAAGTTGATGATCGAGGAGTCTTTGGCCAGAAATATGTTGAGTAGGTCAAATATGGACTACTGTCTGGCTGATTTAACATAAGAACGAGTCAATGGAATGTATAGAAAGTTCATGATAGAGGATTCGGTCTAGAAATATATTAAGTAGGTCAAATATGGACTAATGTTTGGCTAATTTAATATCAGAAGGAGTCTTTGAGAATATATAGTTGAAAACCTTTCATGAACCCTTCGCCAGAACTATGTTCAGTAGGTCAAATATAGACTAGTGTATGCCTGGCATAACATAAAAAGGAGTCATTGAGTGTTTAGTAACTTAATATTTGAGGACTCTTCGGCCAGAAATATGGTCAAAAGGTCATAATGGACTACAGTCTGGCTGATTTAACAACAGAAAGGGTCTATGAGAATAAAAAGTTGGAAACCTTTTGTGGACCTTTGGGCCACAATTATGTTCAGTAGGTCAAATATAGACTAATGTATGCCTGGCATAACATAAAAAGGAGTCAATGAGTGTTTAGTAACTTAATATTTGAGGACTCTTCTGCCAGAAATATGTTCAAAAGGTCATAATGGTCTACGGTCTGGCTGATTTAACATCAGAAAGGGTCTATGAGAATAAAAAGTTGGAAACCTCTTGTGGACATTTTGGCCACAATTATGTTCAGTAGGTCAAATATGGACTTCTCTATGACTGATTTAACATCAGAAAGAGAATAAATAGTTGAAAACCTTTTGTGGACCCTTTGGTCAGAAACATGTTCAGTAGGTCAAATATGGACTTCTCTATGGCTAATTTAACATCAGAAAGGGAATAAATAGTTGAAAACCATTTATGGACCCCCTTGGCCAGAAACATGTTCAGTAAGTCAAATATGGACGTCTGTATAGCCATACCATGTAAAAAAAAAAAAAAAAAAAAAAGCTTTTGAAAATAACTTTTAAAAAAATAATTGTGGACCCTTTGGCCAGAAGTAAGTCAAATACATACTACTGTCTGAATAATTTAACATCAGAAGGAGTCTTTGAGAATTTATAGTTGAAAACCTTTTGTTGACCCCTTGGCCAGAAATGGGAATCTGAGAAGGTCAATCAGTATCTATAGTAAGTTGATGATCGAGGACTGTTTGGCCAGAAATATGTTGAGTAGGTCAAATATGGACTACTGTCTGGCTGATTTAACATCACAAAGGGTCTTTGAGAATATATAGTTCAAAACCTTTTCTGGACCCCTTGGCTAGAAATATGTTCGGTAGGTCAAATATAGACTAATGTATGGCCGAGGTAACATAAGAAGGAGTCAATTAGTATGTATAGTAAGTTAATGTTCAAAGACTCTTTGGCCAGAAATATATTCAGTAGGTCAATTACGGTCTTCTGTATGGCTTGATGTAACATGAGAATGTATCAATGAGTATATATAATAACTTGATATTTGAGGACTCTTCGGCCAGAAAGATGTTCAATAGCTCATTATAGACTATGGTCTGGCTGATTTAACATGAGGAGGAGTCAAAGAGAATGTGTAGAATGTTCATGATTGAGGACTTTTGGGCCAGAAATATGTTCAGTTGGTCAAATATGGACTTCTGTATGACTGATGTCACATAAGAACGAGTCAATGGAATGTATAGAAAGTTCATGATAGAGGATTCGGTCTAGAAATATATTAAGTAGGTTAAATATGGACTAATGTTTGGGTAATTTAACATCAGAAGGAGTCTTTGAGAATACATAGTTGAAAACCTTTTATGGAAACCTTCGCCAGAAATATGTTCAGTAGGTCAAATATAGACTAATGTATGCCTGGCATAACATAAAAAGGAGTCAATGAGTGTTTAGTAACTTAATATTTGAGGACTCTTCGGCCAGAAATATGTTCAAAAGGTCATAATGGACTACGGTCTGGCTGATTTAACATCAGAAAGGGTCTATGAGAATAAAAAGTTGAAAACCTTTTGTGGACCTTTTGGCCACAATTATGTTCAGTAGGTCAAATATGGACTTCTCTATTGCTGATTTAACATCAGAAAGAGAATAAATAGTTGAAAAACTTTTTTGGACCCTTTGGTCAGAAACATGTTCAGTAGGTCAAATATGGACTTCTCTATGGCTGATTTAACATCAGAAAGAGAATAAATAGTTGAAAACCATTTATGGACCCCCTGGACAGAAACATGTTCAGTAAGTCAAATATGGACCTCTGTATAGCCATAACATGTAAAAAAAAAAACTTTTGAAAATAACTTTAAAAAAAAAATTGTGTACCCATTGGCCAGAAGTAAGTCAAATACATACTACTGTCTGACTAATTTAACATGAGAAGGAGTCTTTGAGAATTTATAGTTGAAAACCTTTTCGTTGACCCCTTTTCCAGAAATTGGAATCTGAGAAGAAGTCAATCAGTATCTATAGTAAGTTGATGATAGAGGACTCTTTGGCCAGAAATATGTTCAATAGCTCATAATGGACTATGGTCTGGCTTAACATCAGAAAGAGAATAAATAGTTGAAAACCTTTTGTGGACCCTTTGGTCAGAAACATGTTCAGTAGGTCAAATATAGACTTCTCTATGGCTGATGTAACATCAGAAAGAGAATAAATAGTTGAAAACCTTTTGTGGACCCTTTGGTCAGAAACATGTTCAGTAGGTCAAATATGGACTTCTCTATGGCTGATTTAACATCAGAAAGAGAATAAATAGTTGAAAACCATTTATGGACCCCCTTGGCCAGAAACATGTTCAGTAAGTCAAATATGGACCTCTGTATAGCCATACCATGTAAAAAAAAAAAAAAAAAAAAAAGCTTTTGAAAATAACTTTAAAAAAAATAATTGTGGACCCTTTGGCCAGAAGTAAGTCAAATACATACTACTGTCTGAATAATTTAACATCAGAAGGAGTCTTTGAGAATTTATAGTTGAAAACCTTTTGTTGACCCCTTGGCCAGAAATGGGAATCTGAGAAGGTCAATCAGTATCTATAGTAAGTTGATGATCGAGGACTGTTTGGCCAGAAATATGTTGAGTAGGTCAAATATGGACTACTGTCTGGCTGATTTAACATCACAAAGGGTCTTTGAGAATATATAGTTCAAAACCTTTTCTGGACCCCTTGGCTAGAAATATGTTCGGTAGGTCAAATATAGACTAATGTATGGCCGAGGTATCATAAGAAGGAGTCAATTAGTATGTATAGTAAGTTAATGTTCAAAGACTCTTTGGCCAGAAATATATTCAGTAGGTCAATTACGGTCTTCTGTATGGCTTGATGTAACATGAGAATGTATCAATGAGTATATATAATAACTTGATATTTGAGGACTCTTCGGCCAGAAAGATGTTCAATAGCTCATAATAGACTATGGTCTGGCTGATTTAACATGAGGAGGAGTCAAAGAGAATGTGTAGAATGTTCATGATTGAGGACTTTTGGGCCAGAAATATGTTCAGTTGGTCAAATATGGACTTCTGTATGACTGATGTCACATAAGAACGAGTCAATGGAATGTATAGAAAGTTCATGATAGAGGATTCGGTCTAGAAATATATTAAGTAGGTTAAATATGGACTAATGTTTGGGTAATTTAACATCAGAAGAAGTCTTTGAGAATACATAGTTGAAAACCTTGTATGGAAACCTTCGCCAGAAATATGTTCAGTAGGTCAAATATAGACTAATGTATGCCTGACATAACATAAAAAGGAGTCAATGAGTGTTTAGTAACTTAATATTTGAGGACTCTTCGGCCAGAAATATGTTCAAAAGGTCATAATGGACTACGGTCTGGCTGATTTAACATCAGAAAGGGTCTATGAGAATAAAAAGTTGAAAACCTTTTGTGGACCTTTTGGCCACAATTATGTTCAGTAGGTCAAATATGGACTTCTCTATTGCTGATTTAACATCAGAAAGAGAATAAATAGTTGAAAAACTTTTTTGGACCCTTTGGTCAGAAACATGTTCAGTAGGTCAAATATGGACTTCTCTATGGCTGATTTAACATCAGAAAGAGAATAAATAGTTGAAAACCATTTATGGACCCCCTGGACAGAAACATGTTCAGTAAGTCAAATATGGACCTCTGTATAGCCATAACATGTAAAAAAAAAAACTTTTGAAAATAACTTTAAAAAAAAAATTGTGTACCCATTGGCCAGAAGTAAGTCAAATACATACTACTGTCTGACTAATTTAACATGAGAAGGAGTCTTTGAGAATTTATAGTTGAAAACCTTTTCGTTGACCCCTTGGCCAGAAATTGGAATCTGAGAAGAAGTCAATCAGTATCTATAGTAAGTTGATGATAGAGGACTCTTTGGCCAGAAATATGTTCAATAGCTCATAATGGACTATGGTCTGGCTTAACATCAGAAAGAGAATAAATAGTTGAAAACCTTTTGTGGACCCTTTGGTCAGAAACATGTTCAGTAGGTCAAATATAGACTTCTCTATGGCTGATGTAACATCAGAAAGAGAATAAATAGTTGAAAACCTTTTGTGGACCCTTTGGTCAGAAACATGTTCAGTAGGTCAAATATGGACTTCTCTATGGCTGATTTAACATCAGAAAGAGAATAAATAGTTGAAAACCATTTATGGACCCACTGGCCATAAACATGTTCAGTAAGTCAAATATGGACTTCTGTATAGCCATAACTTGTTTAAAAAAAAAAAAAAAAAAAAAAAAAACTTTTGAAAATAACTTAAAAAAAAAAAAATTGTGGACCCTTTGGCCAGAAGTAAGTCAAATACATACTACTGTCTGGTTGATTTAACATCAGAAGGAGTCTTTGAGAATTTATAGTTGAAAACCTTTTGTTGACCCCTTGGCCAGAAATGGGAATCTGAGAAGGTCAATCAGTATCTATAGTAAGTTGATGATCGAGGACTCTTTGGCCAGAAATATGTTCAATAGCTCATAATGGACTATTGTCTGGCTTAACATCAGAAAGAGAATAAATAGTTGAAAACCTTTTGTGGACCCTTTGGTCAGAAACATGTTCAGTAGGTCAAATATAGACTTCTCTATGGCTGATGTAACATCAGAAAGAGAATAAATAGTTGAAAACCTTTTGTGGACCTTTTGGTCAGAAACATGTTCAGTAGGTCAAATATGGACTTCTCTATGGCTGATTTAACATCAGAAAGAGAATAAATAGTTGAAAACCTTTTGTGGACTCTTTGGTCAGAAACATGTTCAGTAGGTCAAATATGGACTTCTCTATGGCTTATTTAACATAAGAAAGAGAATAAATAGTTGAAAACCATTTATGGACCCCCTTGGCCAGAAACATGTTCAGTAAGTCAAATATGGACCTCTGTATAGTCATACCATGTAAAAAAAAAAAAAAAAAAAAAAAGCTTTTGAAAATAACTTTAAAAAAAATAATTGTGGACCCTTTGGCCAGAAGTAAGTCAAATACATACTACTGTCTGAATAATTTAACATCAGAAGGAGTCTTTGAGAATTTATAGTTGAAAACCTTTTGTTGACCCCTTGGCCAGAAATGGGAATCTGAGAAGGTCAATCAGTATCTATAGTAAGTTGATGATTGAGGACTGTTTGGCCAGAAATATGAGTAGGTCAAATATGGACTACTGTCTGGCTGATTTAACATCACAAAGGGTCTTTGAGAATATATAGTTCAAAACCTTTTCTGGACCCCTTGGCTAGAAATATGTTCGGTAGGTCAAATATAGACTAATGTATGGCCGAGGTAACATAAGAAGGAGTCAATTAGTATGTATAGTAAGTTAATGTTCAAAGACTCTTTGGCCAGAAATATATTCAGTAGGTCAATTACGGTCTTCTGTATGGCTTGATGTAACATGAGAATGTATCAATGAGTATATATAATAACATGATATTTGAGGACTCTTCGGCCAGAAAGATGTTCAATAGCTCATAATAGACTATGGTCTGGCTGATTTAACATGAGGAGGAGTCAAAGAGAATGTGTGGAATGTTCATGATTGAGGACTTTTGGGCCAGAAATATGTTCAGTTGGTCAAATATGGACTTCTGTATGACTGATGTCACATAAGAACGAGTCAATGGAATGTATAGAAAGTTCATGATAGAGGATTCGGTCTAGAAATATATTAAGTAGGTTAAATATGGACTAAAGTTTGGGTAATTTAACATCAGAAGGAGTCTTTGAGAATATATAGTTGAAAACCTTTTGTTGACCCCTTGGCCAGAAATGGGAATCTGAGAAGGTCAATCAGTATCTATAGTAAGTTGATGATCGAGGACTGTTTGGCCAGAAATATGTTCAGTAGCTCATAATGGACTATGGTCTGGCTTAACATCAGAAAGAGAATAAATAGTTGAAAACCTTTTGTGGACCCTTTGGTCAGAAACATGTTCAGTAGGTCAAATATGGACTTCTCTATGGCTTATTTAACATCAGAAAGAGAATAAATAGTTGAAAACCTTTTGTGGACCCATTTGGTCAGAAACATGTTCAGTAGGTCAAATATGGACGTCTCTATGGCTGATTTAACATCAGAAAGAGAATAAATAGTTGAAAACCATTTATGGACCCCCTGGCCAGAAACATGTTCAGTAAGTCAAATATGGACCTCTGTATAGCCATAACATGTAAAAAAAAAAAAAAACTTTTGAAAATAACTTTAAAAAAAAAAATTGTGGACCCTTTGGCCAGAAGTCAAGTACATACTACTGTCTGACTAATTTAACTTCAGAAGGAGTCTTTGAGAATTTATAGTTGAAAACCTTTTGTTTGACCCCTTGGCCAGAAATGGGAATCTGAGAAGAAGTCATTCAGTTTCTATAGTAAGTTGATGATCGAGGAGTCTTTGGCCAGAAATATGTTGAGTAGGTCAAATATGGACTACTGTCTGGCTGATTTAACATAAGAACGAGTCAATGGAATGTATAGAAAGTTCATGATAGAGGATTCGGTCTAGAAATATATTAAGTAGGTCAAATATGGACTAATGTTTGGCTAATTTAATATCAGAAGGAGTCTTTGAGAATATATAGTTGAAAACCTTTCATGAACCCTTCGCCAGAACTATGTTCAGTAGGTCAAATATAGACTAGTGTATGCCTGGCATAACATAAAAAGGAGTCATTGAGTGTTTAGTAACTTAATATTTGAGGACTCTTCGGCCAGAAATATGGTCAAAAGGTCATAATGGACTACAGTCTGGCTGATTTAACAACAGAAAGGGTCTATGAGAATAAAAAGTTGGAAACCTTTTGTGGACCTTTGGGCCACAATTATGTTCAGTAGGTCAAATATAGACTAATGTATGCCTGGCATAACATAAAAAGGAGTCAATGAGTGTTTAGTAACTTAATATTTGAGGACTCTTCTGCCAGAAATATGTTCAAAAGGTCATAATGGTCTACGGTCTGGCTGATTTAACATCAGAAAGGGTCTATGAGAATAAAAAGTTGGAAACCTCTTGTGGACATTTTGGCCACAATTATGTTCAGTAGGTCAAATATGGACTTCTCTATGACTGATTTAACATCAGAAAGAGAATAAATAGTTGAAAACCTTTTGTGGACCCTTTGGTCAGAAACATGTTCAGTAGGTCAAATATGGACTTCTCTATGGCTAATTTAACATCAGAAAGGGAATAAATAGTTGAAAACCATTTATGGACCCCCTTGGCCAGAAACATGTTCAGTAAGTCAAATATGGACGTCTGTATAGCCATACCATGTAAAAAAAAAAAAAAAAAAAAAAAGCTTTTGAAAATAACTTTTAAAAAAATAATTGTGGACCCTTTGGCCAGAAGTAAGTCAAATACATACTACTGTCTGAATAATTTAACATCAGAAGGAGTCTTTGAGAATTTATAGTTGAAAACCTTTTGTTGACCCCTTGGCCAGAAATGGGAATCTGAGAAGGTCAATCAGTATCTATAGTAAGTTGATGATCGAGGACTGTTTGGCCAGAAATATGTTGAGTAGGTCAAATATGGACTACTGTCTGGCTGATTTAACATCACAAAGGGTCTTTGAGAATATATAGTTCAAAACCTTTTCTGGACCCCTTGGCTAGAAATATGTTCGGTAGGTCAAATATAGACTAATGTATGGCCGAGGTAACATAAGAAGGAGTCAATTAGTATGTATAGTAAGTTAATGTTCAAAGACTCTTTGGCCAGAAATATATTCAGTAGGTCAATTACGGTCTTCTGTATGGCTTGATGTAACATGAGAATGTATCAATGAGTATATATAATAACTTGATATTTGAGGACTCTTCGGCCAGAAAGATGTTCAATAGCTCATTATAGACTATGGTCTGGCTGATTTAACATGAGGAGGAGTCAAAGAGAATGTGTAGAATGTTCATGATTGAGGACTTTTGGGCCAGAAATATGTTCAGTTGGTCAAATATGGACTTCTGTATGACTGATGTCACATAAGAACGAGTCAATGGAATGTATAGAAAGTTCATGATAGAGGATTCGGTCTAGAAATATATTAAGTAGGTTAAATATGGACTAATGTTTGGGTAATTTAACATCAGAAGGAGTCTTTGAGAATACATAGTTGAAAACCTTTTATGGAAACCTTCGCCAGAAATATGTTCAGTAGGTCAAATATAGACTAATGTATGCCTGGCATAACATAAAAAGGAGTCAATGAGTGTTTAGTAACTTAATATTTGAGGACTCTTCGGCCAGAAATATGTTCAAAAGGTCATAATGGACTACGGTCTGGCTGATTTAACATCAGAAAGGGTCTATGAGAATAAAAAGTTGAAAACCTTTTGTGGACCTTTTGGCCACAATTATGTTCAGTAGGTCAAATATGGACTTCTCTATTGCTGATTTAACATCAGAAAGAGAATAAATAGTTGAAAAACTTTTTTGGACCCTTTGGTCAGAAACATGTTCAGTAGGTCAAATATGGACTTCTCTATGGCTGATTTAACATCAGAAAGAGAATAAATAGTTGAAAACCATTTATGGACCCCCTGGACAGAAACATGTTCAGTAAGTCAAATATGGACCTCTGTATAGCCATAACATGTAAAAAAAAAAACTTTTGAAAATAACTTTAAAAAAAAAATTGTGTACCCATTGGCCAGAAGTAAGTCAAATACATACTACTGTCTGACTAATTTAACATGAGAAGGAGTCTTTGAGAATTTATAGTTGAAAACCTTTTCGTTGACCCCTTGGCCAGAAATTGGAATCTGAGAAGAAGTCAATCAGTATCTATAGTAAGTTGATGATAGAGGACTCTTTGGCCAGAAATATGTTCAATAGCTCATAATGGACTATGGTCTGGCTTAACATCAGAAAGAGAATAAATAGTTGAAAACCTTTTGTGGACCCTTTGGTCAGAAACATGTTCAGTAGGTCAAATATAGACTTCTCTATGGCTGATGTAACATCAGAAAGAGAATAAATAGTTGAAAACCTTTTGTGGACCCTTTGGTCAGAAACATGTTCAGTAGGTCAAATATGGACTTCTCTATGGCTGATTTAACATCAGAAAGAGAATAAATAGTTGAAAACCATTTATGGACCCCCTTGGCCAGAAACATGTTCAGTAAGTCAAATATGGACCTCTGTATAGCCATACCATGTAAAAAAAAAAAAAAAAAAAAAAGCTTTTGAAAATAACTTTAAAAAAAATAATTGTGGACCCTTTGGCCAGAAGTAAGTCAAATACATACTACTGTCTGAATAATTTAACATCAGAAGGAGTCTTTGAGAATTTATAGTTGAAAACCTTTTGTTGACCCCTTGGCCAGAAATGGGAATCTGAGAAGGTCAATCAGTATCTATAGTAAGTTGATGATCGAGGACTGTTTGGCCAGAAATATGTTGAGTAGGTCAAATATGGACTACTGTCTGGCTGATTTAACATCACAAAGGGTCTTTGAGAATATATAGTTCAAAACCTTTTCTGGACCCCTTGGCTAGAAATATGTTCGGTAGGTCAAATATAGACTAATGTATGGCCGAGGTATCATAAGAAGGAGTCAATTAGTATGTATAGTAAGTTAATGTTCAAAGACTCTTTGGCCAGAAATATATTCAGTAGGTCAATTACGGTCTTCTGTATGGCTTGATGTAACATGAGAATGTATCAATGAGTATATATAATAACTTGATATTTGAGGACTCTTCGGCCAGAAAGATGTTCAATAGCTCATAATAGACTATGGTCTGGCTGATTTAACATGAGGAGGAGTCAAAGAGAATGTGTAGAATGTTCATGATTGAGGACTTTTGGGCCAGAAATATGTTCAGTTGGTCAAATATGGACTTCTGTATGACTGATGTCACATAAGAACGAGTCAATGGAATGTATAGAAAGTTCATGATAGAGGATTCGGTCTAGAAATATATTAAGTAGGTTAAATATGGACTAATGTTTGGGTAATTTAACATCAGAAGAAGTCTTTGAGAATACATAGTTGAAAACCTTGTATGGAAACCTTCGCCAGAAATATGTTCAGTAGGTCAAATATAGACTAATGTATGCCTGGCATAACATAAAAAGGAGTCAATGAGTGTTTAGTAACTTAATATTTGAGGACTCTTCGGCCAGAAATATGTTCAAAAGGTCATAATGGACTACGGTCTGGCTGATTTAACATCAGAAAGGGTCTATGAGAATAAAAAGTTGAAAACCTTTTGTGGACCTTTTGGCCACAATTATGTTCAGTAGGTCAAATATGGACTTCTCTATTGCTGATTTAACATCAGAAAGAGAATAAATAGTTGAAAAACTTTTTTGGACCCTTTGGTCAGAAACATGTTCAGTAGGTCAAATATGGACTTCTCTATGGCTGATTTAACATCAGAAAGAGAATAAATAGTTGAAAACCATTTATGGACCCCCTGGACAGAAACATGTTCAGTAAGTCAAATATGGACCTCTGTATAGCCATAACATGTAAAAAAAAAAACTTTTGAAAATAACTTTAAAAAAAAAATTGTGTACCCATTGGCCAGAAGTAAGTCAAATACATACTACTGTCTGACTAATTTAACATGAGAAGGAGTCTTTGAGAATTTATAGTTGAAAACCTTTTCGTTGACCCCTTGGCCAGAAATTGGAATCTGAGAAGAAGTCAATCAGTATCTATAGTAAGTTGATGATAGAGGACTCTTTGGCCAGAAATATGTTCAATAGCTCATAATGGACTATGGTCTGGCTTAACATCAGAAAGAGAATAAATAGTTGAAAACCTTTTGTGGACCCTTTGGTCAGAAACATGTTCAGTAGGTCAAATATAGACTTCTCTATGGCTGATGTAACATCAGAAAGAGAATAAATAGTTGAAAACCTTTTGTGGACCCTTTGGTCAGAAACATGTTCAGTAGGTCAAATATGGACTTCTCTATGGCTGATTTAACATCAGAAAGAGAATAAATAGTTGAAAACCATTTATGGACCCACTGGCCATAAACATGTTCAGTAAGTCAAATATGGACTTCTGTATAGCCATAACTTGTTTAAAAAAAAAAAAAACAAAAAAAAAAACTTTTGAAAATAACTTAAAAAAAAAAAAATTGTGGACCCTTTGGCCAGAAGTAAGTCAAATACATACTACTGTCTGGTTGATTTAACATCAGAAGGAGTCTTTGAGAATTTATAGTTGAAAACCTTTTGTTGACCCCTTGGCCAGAAATGGGAATCTGAGAAGGTCATTCAGTATCTATAGTAAGTTGATGATCGAGGACTCTTTGGCCAGAAATATGTTCAATAGCTCATAATGGACTATTGTCTGGCTTAACATCAGAAAGAGAATAAATAGTTGAAAACCTTTTGTGGACCCTTTGGTCAGAAACATGTTCAGTAGGTCAAATATAGACTTCTCTATGGCTGATGTAACATCAGAAAGAGAATAAATAGTTGAAAACCTTTTGTGGACCTTTTGGTCAGAAACATGTTCAGTAGGTCAAATATGGACTTCTCTATGGCTGATTTAACATCAGAAAGAGAATAAATAGTTGAAAACCTTTTGTGGACTCTTTGGTCAGAAACATGTTCAGTAGGTCAAATATAGACTTCTCTATGGCTGATGTAACATCAGAAAGAGAATAAATAGTTGAAAACCATTTATGGACCCCCTGGCCAGAAACATGTTCAGTAAGTCAAATATGGACCTCTGTATAGCCATAATATGTAAAAAAAAAAAAAAAAAAAAATTTTGAAAGTAACTTTAAAAAAAAAATTTTTGGACCCTTTGGCCAGAAGTCTAATACATACTACTGTCTGACTAATTTAACATCAGAAGGAGTCTTTGAGAATTTATAGTTGAAAACCTTTTGTGACCCCTTGGCCAGAAATGGGAATCTGAGAAGGTCAATCAGTATCTATAGTAAGTTGATGATCGAGGACTCTTTTGCCCGAAATATGTTGAGTAGGTCAAATATGGACTACTGTCTGGCTGATTTAAAATCACAAAGGGTCTTTGAGAATATATAATTGAAAACCTTTTCTGGACCCCTTGGCTAGAAATATGTTCGGTAGGTCAAATATAGACTAATGTATGGCCGAGGTAACATAAGAAGGAGTCAATGAGTATGTATAGTAAGTTAATATTCAAAGATTCTTTGGCCAGAAATATATAAAGCAAGTCAATTACGGTCTTCTGTATGGCTTGATGTTACAACATGAGAATGTATCAATGAGTATATATAATAACTTAATATTTGAGGACTCTTCGGCCAGAAAGATGTTCAATAGCTCATAATGGACTATGGTCTGGACTAACATCAGAAAGAGAATAAATAGTTGAAAACATTTTGTAGACCCTTTAGTTAGAAACATGTTCAGTAGGTCAAATATGGACTTCTCTATGGCTGATTTAACATCAGAAAGAGAATAAATAGATGAAAACCATTTATGGACCCCATGGCCAGAAATATGTTCAGTAAGTCAAATATGGACCTCTGTATAGCCATAACATGTAAAAAAAAAAAAAAAAACTTTTGAAAATAACTTTTAAAAAAAAATTGTGGACCCTTTGGCCAGAAGTAAGTCAAATACATACTACTGTCTGACTAATTTAACATGAGAAGGAGTCTTTGAGAATTTATAGTTGAAAACCTTTTGTTGACCCCTTGGCCAGAAATGGGAATCTGAGAAGTCAATCAGTATCTATAGTAAGTTTATGACCGAGGACTCTTTGGCCAGAAATATGTTCAATAGCTCATAATGGACTATGTTCTGGCTTAACATCAGAAAGAGAATAAATAGTTGAAAACCTTTTGTGGACCCTTTGGTCAGAAACATTTTCAGTAGGTCAAATATAGACTTCTCTATGGCTGATGTAACATCAGAAACAGAATAAATAGTTGAAAACCTTTTGTGGACCCTTTGGTCAGAAACATGTTCAGTAGGTCAAATATGGACTTCTCTATGGCTGATTTAACATCAGAAAGAGAATAAATAGTTGAAAACCATTTATGGACCCCCTGGCCAGAAACATGTTCAGTAAGTCAAATATGGACCTCTGTATAGCCATAATATGTAAAAAAAAAAAAAAAAAAACTTTTGAAAATAACTTAAAAAAAAAAAATTGTGGACCCTTTGGCCAGAAGTAAGTCAAATACGTACTACTGTCTGTCTAATTTATCATCAGAAGGAGTCTTTGAGTAGTTATAGTTAAAAAACCTTTTGTTGACCCCTTGGCCAGAAATGGGAATCTGAGAAGTCAATCAATATCTATAGTAAGTCGATGATCGAGGACTCTTTGGCCAGAAATATGTTGAGTAGGTCAAATATGGATTACTGTCTGGCTGATTTAACATCACAAAGGGTCTTTGAGAATATATAGTTGAAAACCTTTTATGGACCCCTTGGCTAGAAATACATTCGGTAGTTCAAATATGGACTATTGTGTGATCGAGGTAACATAAGGAGTCAATGAGTATGTATAGTAAGTTAATGTTCAAAGACTCTTTGGCCAGAAATATATTCAGTAGGTCAATTATGGTCTTCTGTATGGCTTGATGTAACATGAGAATGTATCAATGAGTATATATAATAGCTTAATATTTGAGGACTCTTCGGCCAGAAAGATGTTCAATAGCTCATAATGGACTATGGTCTGGCTGATTTAACATGAGGATGAGTCAAAGGGAATGTATAGAAAGTTCATGTTTGAGGACTCTTGGGCCAGAAATATGTTCTGTGGGTCAAATACGGACTTCTGTATGGCTGACGTCAAATAAGAAAGAGTCAATGGAATGTATAGAAAGTTCATGACAGAGGATTCGGTCTAGAAATATATTAAGTAGGTCAAATATGGATTACTGTCTGGCTGATTTAACATCAGAAGGAGTCTTTGAGAATATATAGTTGAAAACCTTTTCTGGACCCCTTGGCTAGAAATATGTTCGGTAGGTCAAATATAGACTAATGTATGGCAGAGGTAGCATAAGAAGGAGTCAATGAGTATATATAGTAAGTTAATGTTCAAAGACTCTTTGGCCAGAAATATATTAAGTAGGTCAATTACGGTATTCTGTATGGCTTGATGTAACATGAGAATGTATCAATGAGTATATATAATAACTTAATATTTGAGGACTCTTCGGCCAGAAAGATGTTCAATAGCTCATAATGGACTATGGTCTGGCTGATTTAACATGAGGAGGATTCAAAGGGAATGTATAGAAAGTTCATGTTTGAGGACGCTTGGGCCAG
>JBAPCB010000049.1:460000-590000 GCA_039654105.1 Coreius guichenoti | reverse complement strand
AACCCTAACCCTAACCCTAACCCTAACCCTAACCCTAACCCTAACCCTAACCCTAACCCTAACCCTAACCCTAACCCTAACCCTAACCCTAACCCTAACCCTAACCCTAACCCTAACCCTAACCCTAACCCTAACCCTAACCCTAACCCTAACCCTAACCCTAACCCTAACCCTAACCCTAACCCTAACCCTAACCCTAACCCTAACCCTAACCCTAACCCTAACCCTAACCCTAACCCTAACCCTAACCCTAACCCTAACCCTAACCCTAACCCTAACCCTAACCCTAACCCTAACCCTAACCCTAACCCTAACCCTAACCCTAACCCTAACCCTAACCCTAACCCTAACCCTAACCCTAACCCTAACCCTAACCCTAACCCTAACCCTAACCCTAACCCTAACCCTAACCCTAACCCTAACCCTAACCCTAACCCTAACCCTAACCCTAACCCTAACCTAACCCTAACCCTAACCCTAACCCTAACCCTAACCCTAACCCTAACCCTAACCCTAACCCTAACCCTAACCCTAACCCTAACCCTAACCCTAACCCTAACCCTAACCCTAACCCTAACCCTAACCCTAACCCTAACCCTAACCCTAACCCTAACCCTAACCCTAACCCTAACCCTAACCCTAACCCTAACCCTAACCCTAACCCTAACCCTAACCCTAACCCTAACCCTAACCCTAACCCTAACCCTAACCCTAACCCTAACCCTAACCCTAACCCTAACCCTAACCCTAACCCTAACCCTAACCCTAACCCTAACCCTAACCCTAACCCTAACCCTAACCCTAACCCTAACCCTAACCCTAACCCTAACCCTAACCCTAACCCTAACCCTAACCCTAACCCTAACCCTAACCCTAACCCTAACCCTAACCCTAACCCTAACCCTAACCCTAACCCTAACCCTAACCCTAACCCTAACCCTAACCCTAACCCTAACCCTAACCCTAACCCTAACCCTAACCCTAACCCTAACCCTAACCCTAACCCTAACCCTAACCCTAACCCTAACCCTAACCCTAACCCTAACCCTAACCCTAACCCTAACCCTAACCCTAACCCTAACCCTAACCCTAACCCTAACCCTAACCCTAACCCTAACCCTAACCCTAACCCTAACCCTAACCCTAACCCTAACCCTAACCCTAACCCTAACCCTAACCCTAACCCTAACCCTAACCCTAACCCTAACCCTAACCCTAACCCTAACCCTAACCCTAACCCTAACCCTAACCCTAACCCTAACCCTAACCCTAACCCTAACCCTAACCCTAACCCTAACCTAACCCTAACCCTAACCCTAACCCTAACCCTAACCCTAACCCTAACCCTAACCCTAACCCTAACCCTAACCCTAACCCTAACCCTAACCCTAACCCTAACCCTAACCCTAACCCTAACCCTAACCCTAACCCTAACCCTAACCCTAACCCTAACCCTAACCCTAACCCTAACCCTAACCCTAACCCTAACCCTAACCCTAACCCTAACCCTAACCCTAACCCTAACCCTAACCCTAACCCTAACCCTAACCCTAACCTAACCCTAACCCTAACCCTAACCCTAACCCTAACCCTAACCCTAACCCTAACCCTAACCTAACCCTAACCCTAACCCTAACCCTAACCTAACCCTAACCCTAACCCTAACCCTAACCCTAACCCTAACCCTAACCCTAACCCTAACCCTAACCCTAACCCTAACCCTAACCCTAACCCTAACCCTAACCCTAACCCTAACCCTAACCCTAACCCTAACCCTAACCCTAACCCTAACCCTAACCTAACCTAACCCTAACCCTAACCCTAACCCTAACCCTAACCTAACCTAACCTAACCCTAACCCTAACCTAACCCTAACCCTAACCCTAACCCTAACCCTAACCCTAACCCTAACCCTAACCCTAACCCTAACCCTAACCCTAACCTAACCCTAACCCTAACCCTAACCCTAACCCTAACCCTAACCCTAACCCTAACCCTAACCCTAACCCTAACCCTAACCCTAACCCTAACCCTAACCCTAACCCTAACCCTAACCTAACCTAACCCTAACCCTAACCCTAACCCTAACCCTAACCCTAACCTAACCCTAACCCTAACCCTAACCCTAACCCTAACCCTAACCCTAACCTAACCCTAACCCTAACCCTAACCCTAACCCTAACCCTAACCCTAACCCTAACCCTAACCCTAACCCTAACCCTAACCCTAACCCTAACCTAACCCTAACCCTAACCCTAACCCTAACCCTAACCCTAACCCTAACCCTAACCCTAACCCTAACCTAACCCTAACCCTAACCCTAACCCTAACCCTAACCCTAACCCTAACCTAACCCTAACCCTAACCCTAACCCTAACCCTAACCCTAACCCTAACCCTAACCCTAACCCTAACCCTAACCCTAACCTAACCTAACCTAACCTAACCCTAACCCTAACCTAACCTAACCCTAACCCTAACCTAACCCTAACCTAACCCTAACCCTAACCCTAACCCTAACCTAACCTAACCCTAACCCTAACCCTAACCCTAACCTAACCCTAACCCTAACCCTAACCCTAACCCTAACCCTAACCCTAACCCTAACCCTAACCTAACCTAACCCTAACCTAACCCTAACCCTAACCTAACCTAACCTAACCTAACCCTAACCCTAACCCTAACCCTAACCCTAACCCTAACCCTAACCTAACCTAACCCTAACCCTAACCCTAACCCTAACCTAACCCTAACCCTAACCCTAACCCTAACCCTAACCCTAACCCTAACCCTAACCCTAACCCTAACCTAACCTAACCCTAACCCTAACCCTAACTCACCCTAACCCTAACCTAACCCTAACTAACCCTAACCCTAACCCTAACCCTAACCCTAACCTAACCCTAACCTAACCTAACCCTAACCCTAACCCTAACCCTAACCCTAACCCTAACCCTAACCCTAACCCTAACCCTAACCCTAACCCTAACCCTAACCTAACCCTAACCCTAACCTAACCCTAACCCTAACCCTAACCCTAACCCTAACCCTAACCCTAACCCTAACCCTAACCCTAACCTAACCCTAACCCTAACCCTAACCCTAACCCTAACCCTAACCCTAACCCTAACCCTAACCCTAACCCTAACCCTAACCCTAACCTAACCTAACCCTAACCCTAACCTAACCTAACCTAACCCTAACCCTAACCCTAACCTAACCCTAACCCTAACCCTAACCCTAACCCTAACCCTAACCCTAACCTAACCCTAACCCTAACCCTAACCCTAACCCTAACCTAACCCTAACCCTAACCCTAACCCTAACCCTAACCCTAACCTAACCCTAACCCTAACCCTAACCCTAACCTAACCCTAACCCTAACCCTAACCCTAACCCTAACCCTAACCCTAACCCTAACCCTAACCTAACCCTAACCCTAACCCTAACCCTAACCCTAACCCTAACCCTAACCCTAACCCTAACCCTAACCCTAACCCTAACCTAACCCTAACCCTAACCCTAACTAACCCTAACCCTAACCCTAACCCTAACCCTAACCCTAACCCTAACCCTAACCCTAACCCTAACCTAACCTAACCCTAACCTAACCCTAACCTAACCTAACCCTAACCCTAACCCTAACCTAACCCTAACCCTAACCCTAACCCTAACCCTAACCTAACCCTAACCTAACCCTAACCCTAACCCTAACCCTAACCCTAACCCTAACCCTAACCCTAACCCTAACCCTAACCCTAACCTACCCTAACCCTAACCCTAACCCTAACCCTAACCCTAACCCTAACCCTAACCTAACCCTAACCCTAACCCTAACCCTAACCCTAACCTAACCTAACCCTAACCCTAACCCTAACCCTAACCCTAACCCTAACCCTAACCTAACCCTAACCTAACCTAACCCTAACCCTAACCCTAACCCTAACCCTAACCCTAACCCTAACCTAACCTAACCCTAACCCTAACCCTAACCCTAACCTAACCCTAACCCTAACCTAACCCTAACCCTAACCCTAACCCTAACCCTAACCTAACCCTAACCCTAACCCTAACCCTAACCTAACCCTAACCCTAACCCTAACCCTAACCCTAACCCTAACCCTAACCCTAACCCTAACCTAACCCTAACCCTAACCCTAACCCTAACCCTAACCCTAACCCTAACCCTAACCCTAACCCTAACCCTAACCCTAACCCTAACCCTAACCCTAACCCTAACCCTAACCCTAACCCTAACCCTAACCCTAACCCTAACCCTAACCCTAACCCTAACCCTAACCCTAACCCTAACCCTAACCCTAACCCTAACCCTAACCCTAACCCTAACCCTAACCCTAACCCTAACCCTAACCCTAACCCTAACCCTAACCCTAACCCTAACCTAACCCTAACCCTAACCTAACCCTAACCTAACCCTAACCCTAACCCTAACCCTAACCCTAACCCTAACCCTAACCCTAACCCTAACCCTAACCTAACCCTAACCTAACCCTAACCCTAACCTAACCCTAACCCTAACCCTAACCCTAACCCTAACCCTAACCCTAACCCTAACCCTAACCCTAACCCTAACCCTAACCCTAACCCTAACCCTAACCCTAACCCTAACCCTAACCCTAACCCTAACCCTAACCCTAACCCTAACCCTAACCCTAACCCTAACCCTAACCCTAACCCTAACCCTAACCCTAACCCTAACCCTAACCCTAACCCTAACCCTAACCCTAACCTAACCCTAACCCTAACCCTAACCCTAACCTAACCCTAACCCTAACCCTAACCCTAACCTAACCCTAACCCTAACCTAACCCTAACCCTAACCTAACCTAACCTAACCCTAACCCTAACCCTAACCCTAACCTAACCCTAACCCTAACCCTAACCCTAACCCTAACCCTAACCCTAACCCTAACCCTAACCCTAACCCTAACCTAACCCTAACCCTAACCCTAACCCTAACCCTAACCCTAACCCTAACCTAACCTAACCCTAACCCTAACCCTAACCTAACCTAACCCTAACCCTAACCCTAACCCTAACCTAACCCTAACCCTAACCCTAACCTAACCCTAACCCTAACCTAACTAACCCTAACCTAACCTAACCCTAACCCTAACCTAACCCTAACCCTAACCCTAACCCTAACCCTAACCCTAACCCTAACCCTAACCTAACCCTAACCTAACCCTAACCCTAACCTAACCCTAACCTAACCCTAACCCTAACCCTAACCCTAACCCTAACCCTAACCCTAACCCTAACCCTAACCCTAACCCTAACCCTAACCCTAACCCTAACCTAACCCTAACTAACCCTAACCCTAACCCTAACCCTAACCCTAACCCTAACCCTAACCTAACCCTAACCCTAACCCTAACCCTAACCCTAACCCTAACCTAACCCTAACCCTAACCCTAACCCTAACCCTAACCCTAACCCTAACCCTAACCCTAACCCTAACCCTAACCCTAACCCTAACCCTAACCCTAACCCTAACCCTACCCATCTCACCCCTGGACATCTGACCCCTCTCTACACCTAACCCTACCCATCTCACCCCTGGACATCTGACCCCTCTCTACACCTAACCCTACCCATCTCACCCCTGGACATCTGACCCCTCTCTACACCTAACCCTACCCATCTCACCCCTGGACATCTGACCCCTCTCTACACCTAACCCTACCCATCTCACCCCTGGACATCTGACCCCTCTCTACACCTAACCCTACCCATCTCACCCCTGGACATCTGACCCCTCTCTACACCTAACCCTACCCATCTCACCCCTGGACATCTGACCCCTCTCTACACCTAACCCTACCCATCTCACCCCTGGACATCTGACCCCTCTCTACACCTAACCCTACCCATCTCACCCCTGGACATCTGACCCCTCTCTACACCTAACCCTACCCATCACAACCACCTGGGCATCACCCCTGGGCATCTAACCCCTCTCTATACCTAAAACCTACCCATTGTAGCCTTACTCTTATATTTTCATCTTTTTACTTTCTATGGCAGACAGGCTGACCTCTTGACCTTCCAGTGTTCAGGGGGGATTTTAAGACCTAAAAACTAAACACAGGTCATATTAAAACTTGGGGCTAGATACCTATGACCTTAACAGAAATTAACAAAAATATGAAGGCCTACCAGACCCTTTGGGGTCTCCTCCAGGGGCCGCGCCGTCCTTGAACCTACCTACACACTTATTAGGAGGTCTTAATACTTTTAAACACTAGATGTCACTGGTCTACCAGAATATGGGTCTCTCCAAGTATTCACATATGGTTGTACACAAATGGAGAGAAAAAAATAAATAAATAAATATATAGATAGATAGATAAATAAATAAATAAATAAACAAACAAATAAATAAATAAATGAACACATACGTAACTACATAAATAAAATCATCTCCAAAAAAAAGCAATTATAGAGCAAAGGAGAGTTTGGGGCGGGATCCTTCCTGATCCCACACTGTTTCAAAGCGGTCAGTGGAACGCATGGACAGTGCACAACCGTCTTCAGGTCCTCCGGGACCTGTTGATTGGACTTACATAAATCCTAACGCAGCCAGTGCCTCCCTCTCTGAACTTTGATAATGGTTGGGATTAGGTTGGATTCTCGTCTTAGACCTCTTATACCTCTTTTATTTTTATGCTTATTTTTTCCTTAAATAAAAAGGAAAAACAGGTAATTTCACCTAAGCACACTAGTAAGGGAACTCACCCAGACAACTCCCCACATGATTTCAATTATTTCCTGTGTTAAAACCATATAAATGGTTGATAAACATTATCTTATAAGGATAAATCACACACACACACATATATATATATATATATACTTTACTATATGAAAACCAATATCATAAGGATTATATATTCACACCAGTGAAATATACATATTCAAAATTATATCTTATAAAATATAATGAAAATGACAATACACATTTTCATTTTCCATACACTTTGGAGACTTTATTTCATATTTTACAACATTGTTTTCATTCAAATGGATGGGACAGACGCAGGATGCATTTTTCAAAAAAATGCTACAGATGCAGGATGCATTTTCAAAGGATGCCACTCCGTATTTGGAAACAGTGACGTCACCCATTCATACAACTCTGCCAGGATGCATTTTTTAAGGATGGCACTCCGTATTCGGCGACAGTGACGTCACCCATTCATACAACTCCAACGAAATGGCAAAATACGCTCAAAACACCTTTAATCTCTCTATTTAACCTTAATCTCGTCCGCTACAGCAGTTCGATATCTTTTCCGAATTTTTGCGAGAGTGGAAAGGCTTATTTTAACACTTTTTAAGCACGTACCAGGCCACGCCCACACGAGCAGGCTATTTAAAGGATCGGAACGGCTCCGTGGCTCACTCGCTGATTTACTCCAGCCACGGACGGTCGACTTTCTACAAACTGCTATTATATTCATTGTTGCTCCATATTATACCGGTATTTCTTTTAAATTTGTTCAAGCCAGCCTGAAGAAGGTACTAATTGTACCGAAACGTCGCGTTTTGGCTTGAATTAACATTTGTAAAAATTATTTTTTCTTTTCTTTTATTTCTCAACCCATTATTTTCACTTTATATCCATTTCTTTCACTTTTGTCATTCTTATTGCTACATTATTTCATTCCTTTATATAAAATCTTGATTATTTCTCATTCTCTGATTTTTTGTTGGTGTGTTAAAAATTATGGAAAGCCTTAGGGGACGAGCGAGACAGCGTCCTGCACCATACACTCGCCCAAGGCAGAGAGATATAACACCCAACTATGGAACAAGGAGGAATAATAATTTTTCCTCTCGTTCTAAAAACACACACCCTCAAAAAACAGGGTATGTGCAGAGAATGAATGATAGATCCAGTGATCCATACAGATACACACAGGATCTGAACAAAAATAAATACAATGCAGCTCAGTATAATTCTCTGAATGATTCATATCGCCCTTATAGAGAGGTTCGCAATTTTCAGCGAACAGGTCAGGCAGTAGGTCCATACAGACCTCCCTCCCACATTGATGAATCACATAGATCTGTCTCAGGTCCATACAGACCTCATGCTAAACAGATCCAAAAACGTCGCAGTCAGAGAAATAGAACCATTCAGAACAGAAATGAATCTGAATACTACGATGAACAGGAATACTATGATGAGCAGAGACCCAGACAGGTCCCACACTCCAGAGCTTCATCTAGCCGTGGTAGAAATGTTCTCTCCCTCAACAATTATAGTGGGGGATTTAATAAGGTGGATGTATCTACACACAGGGAGCCAGAAAGATTTAAAAGTGGGAGAAATGCAAAAAATGTCCCCCAGAAAAGAACCCAAGGTGGGGGAAAGCAGAATCACACAACAAATAGAACACCACAACAGAACACAGATTTCATCCCAGCCCCTCCCCAACTCAAAAACACCATTAAATTAATGTACCAGCTGATCCGACTTGTTCATCACTTGGGGAAAGTAACAACAAAAGTCGTAGAAAACCAGCCCATCACATTTCAGAGGCTGACCAACTTACTGGTCAACACGGTTAAACCGGCCTTCCCTGGTGAACAAGTCAATCAGCTACTGAAGGGAAACGCAAAAAATTGGTCGTACACAACTCAATTGGTCCTAGAACAGCATTACGAATCCCTGATTGAATCCACCATGAAGGCAATCCGTGAACAAACCGATCAGGCAGACTGGCCTCAGGCGTTTGAGGTGGCTTCCACCTGGACAGAGAAAAATTATAGGGGCAAAGTTAGCACTGATACAGTAGAACAGGCAGAAGCTCTTATCACAGCTGAATTATTCGAGGAAGAAACCGTGACTCACCCTCAACATCCAGTAAATCCAGTCACAACGGAATCGTCGAGCCCTCGAACATATGCTCAAGTAGCAGCTTCAAGGCCTTCTACTTCTTCCACCTCTCCCCCCACTCTGTTCCAGGGCCCTCCTTCTCTAATACCACCACAAGTCTCTGTCCGCCCCAAAAAGGGTGTTCAGCACATAGAAGTCCAAACATCGCCCACATTATTAACAGTAAGAACCTCAGTGAGCTCTCCACAACACCGTGGGGACTGGTCCTTTGATGAGGTGGAGGAAGAGCACAATCCATTGGACCCAAGGGTGATACTTAGGCCCATACAGGCCCCAGTTCCCTCCCCGAGAAAACAAAGAACGACTGGACCTCGCAGGGTCCAAATAGTTCTTCCTGATGATGCTCCCACCATCTCTGGTGAAGCACCACAACGACAGCTCAGCTCTGAAAGCTCAGAGGAACCTATACAGGGCCTCTCACCTCTATCCATGTTTCTCGAGGACCATGAACCTCCTCAAAGCTCTGATGTTCCACAAGGTATCACAGTGGAACCTGAACAGTGTGAAGCCAGCACCTCACATCACATTCCTCTACCAAGGCCCAGACAGGCCATACCTAAAAAAATCCCTCCCAGACCCCACATGGATATGGGTAGAAAAGTTAGAGTAGAAGATCCCTCTGGGACAGATCAACCACAGGTCCTTGACACCAGAAATGAAGAAAGAACGGAAAATCTCCTAGTGGTAGCACCTATTAATAAAACAAACACCATTAATGAGACAAACACCACAGATGTGCAGATTACGGTCCCTGTCAATGACGGTCCTGCAAGCGGGCCCACCAGACACATAAAAACAGGCAAAAAAATGGCAGATTGGAGTCTCATATTAAACAAAAAATATGTAATAATTGGAGACTCCAACGTATCCAGACTGCCGACCTACAATTGCCCTGACCTACAGGTCGACAGCTTTCCAGGGGCCAAACTACAGCATGCGGCCAACCTAATTGAAAAGGCCACAATCGCAGTGCAGCCTGAAAAGATCATCCTATCCTTTGGCTTCAATAACAGGCTACAGAGGTATAGGATTGCGGCCATTACTGAACTGCAAAAGGCTCGCAAGGCTGTTGCTAAGAGACTTCCTAACACAGAAGTGTTCTTTCCACTGATCAATTTTGCTAGAACATTACCACTTTATGAGCAAATTATGATCGAACACTTGAACACTCACATAAAGAAAAATACCAGTTGTATCCCACCACTCCCCACTGAACAATTTCTGGTCGAGAATGATGGGGTACACTGGAAGGCCCTAACGGCCAAGGCAATGCTACAACACTGGAGAACCCATTTAAACTGTTAATCTATAAGAATCCAAAATAGGAACAAAATAAACTAATTTGAAAAACAAAAAGTTCCCTTCACTGGAGCTTCAGATTGGACTCCAGCTTTATCCAGCCTACCAAAGCAGATCACACAAATAATCAGAGCTGATTACTATGCATATAAGCACCTAAACTGGGGCCTAAAAACACCAGAGAACCTGCAAGGGGAGAAAGAAAAGCTCTGTTAGAATTACAAAGCATCACAACCACCTGGGCATCACCCCTGGACATCTGACCCCTCTCTATATCTAAACCTACCCATCACAACCACCTGAGCATCACCCCTGGACATCTGACCCCTCTTTATACCTAACCCTACCCATCTCACCCCTGGACATCTGACCCCTCTCTACACCTAACCCTACCCATCTCACCCCTGGACATCTGACCCCTCTCTACTCCTAACCCTACCCATCTCACCCCTGGACATCTGACCCCTCTCTACACCTAACCCTACCCATCTCACCCCTGGACATCTGACCCCTCTCTACACCTAACCCTACCCATCTCACCCCTGGACATCTGACCCCTCTCTACACCTAACCCTACCCATCTCACCCCTGGACATCTAACCCCTCTCTATACCTAAACCTACCCATTGTGGCCTTACTCTTATATTTTCATCTTTTTACTGTCTATGGCAGACAGGCTGACCTCTTGACCTTCCAGTGTTCAGGGGGGATTTTAAGACCTAAAAACTAAACACAGGTCATATTAAAACTTGGGGCTAGATACCTATGACCTTAACAGAAATTAACAAAAATATGACGGCCTACCAGACCCTTTGGGGTCTCCTCCAGGGGCCGCGCCGTCCTTGAACCTACCTACACACTTGTTAGGAGGTCTTAATACTTTTAAACACTAGGTGTCACTGGTCTACCAGAATATGGGTCTCTCCAAGTATTCACATATGGTTGTACACAGATGGAGAGAAAAATAAATAAATAAATATATAGATAGATAGATAGATAGATAGATAGATAGATAGATAGATGAATAAATAAATAAATAAATAAATAAATAAATAAATAAATAAATAAACAAACAAATAAATAAACAAATGAACACATACGTAACTACATAAATAAAATCATCTCCAAAAAAAAGCAATTATAGAGCAAAGGAGAGTTTGGGGCGGGATCCTTCCTGATCCCACACTGTTTCAAAGCGGTCAGTGGAACGGATGGACAGTGCACAACCGTCTTCAGGTCCTCCGGGACCTGTTGATTGGACTTACATAAATCCTAACCCTAACCCTCTCTACACCTAACCCTACCCATCTCACCCCTGGACATCTGGCCCCTGTCTACACCTAACCCTACCCATCACAACCACCTGAGCATCACCCCTGGACATCTAACCCCTCTCTATACCTAAACCTACCCATTGTAGCCTTACTCTTATGTTTTCATCTTTTTACTGTCTATGGCAGACAGGCTGACCTCTTGACCTTCCAGTGTTCAGGGGGGATTTTAAGACCTAAAAACTAAACACAGGTCATATTAAAACTTGGGGCTAGATACCTATGACCTTAACAGAAATTAACAAAAATATGACGGCCTACCAGACCCTTTGGGGTCTCCTCCAGGGGCCGCGCCGTCCTTGAACCTACCTACACACTTGATAGGAGGTCTTAATACTTTTAAACACTAGGTGTCACTGGTCTACCAGAATATGGGTCTCTCCAAGTATTCACATATGGTTGTACACAGATGGAGAGAAAAAAAGAAATAAATAAATATATAGATAGATAGATAAATAAATAAATAAATAAATAAATAAACAAACAAATAAATAAATAAATGAACACATACCTAACTACATAAATAAAATCATCTCCAAAAAAAGCATTTATAGAGCAAAGGAGAGTTTGGGGCGGGATCCTTCCTGATCCCACACTGTTTCAAAGTGGTCAGTGGAACGGATGGACAGTGCACAACCGTCTTCAGGTCCTCCGGGACCTGTTGATTGGACTTACATAAATCCTAACCTAACCCTAACCCTAACCCTAACCCTACCAAACCTAACCCTACCAAACCTAACCCTAGCACAGCGAAACTCAACCCTTGAAATAGCCCTGAAAACTGCAAAACTCAACCCTAATATGAGGGGCTCAACACCATAACTCGTCACCTGGTGGCGCTGGAGTCCCACCCAAGTCAAACACAAGTCCCACCCATTCAAGTCATAAGTCCCACCCACCCAAGTCCCACCCAAGTCAAACACAAGTCCCACCCACCCAAGTCAAACACAAGTCCCACCCACCCAAGCCCAACCCAAGTCAAACACAAGTCCCACCCACCCAAGTCCAACCCAAGTCAAACACAAGTCCCACCCACCCAAGTCCCACCCAACTCAAACAAGTCCCACCCACCCAAGTCCCACCCAAGTCAAACACAAGTCCCACCCACCCAAGTCCAACCCAACTCAAACACAAGTCCCACCCACCCAAGTCCCACCCAAGTCAAACACAAGTCCCACCCACCCAAGTCAAACACAAGTCCCACCCACCCAAGTCCCACCCAAATCAAACACAAGTCCCTCCCACCAAAGTACCACCCACCCAAGTCAAACCCAAGTCCTATATATGGCGGGGGGCTCAACACCCTAACTCAACAAGGGGAGGAGCTAGAAACATGAAACCACGCCCAATCGACTGGGTGTGGCCTAATTAGGATAAGTACGAAGTCTCCACCCCCTCGGACCAAAGGGGGTGGAGATATGGGGGGGCTCAACACCATAACTCGAAAAGGGGAGGAGCTAGAGACATGGGACCACGCCCAATCGACTGGGCGTGGCCTAATTAGTATAAATACAAAGTCTCCGCCCCCTAGGACCAAAGGGGGCGGAGATATGGGGGGGCTCAACTGGGGGGGGGCTCAAGTTCGCAAATAACCCTATTACCCTAACCCTAACCCTAACCCTAACCCTAACCCCTGGACATCTGACCCCTCTCTATACCTAACCCTACCCATCATAACCACCTGCGCATCACCCCTGGACATCTGACCCCTCTCTATACCTAACCCTACCCATCATAACCACCTGCGCATCACCCCTAGACATCAGACCCCTCTCTATACCTAACCCTACCCATTGTAGCCCCTTCACCATCACTGGACTGACCAACACCACACAGGACCCTAAAACCTACCCAAACCAACCCTGGCCAGGACTGCCCTGTGTAAAATAGCCCGGGGCTTAAACAGCCCGCCTCATTACACCCCTGACACTATCTCACTTAAATAAATTTAGATCATATTATACTATACAAGATTACTCTTATATTTTCATCTTTTTACTGTCTATGGCAGACAGGCTGACCTCTTGACCTTCCAGTGTTCAGGACGGATTTTAAGACCTAAAAACTAAACACAGGTCTTATTAAAACTTGGGGCTAGATACCTATGACCTTAACAGAAATTAACAAAAATATTACGGCCCACCAGACCCTTTGGGGTCTCCTCCAGGGGCCGCGCCGTCCTTGAACCTACCTACAAACTTGTAAGGAGGTCTTAATACTTTTAAACACTAGGTGTCACTGGTCTACCAGAATATGGGTCTCTCCAAGTATTCACATATGGTTGTACACAGATGGAGAGTAAAAAAGAGAGAAAAAAGAGAGAAATAAATAAATAAATAAATAAATAAATAAATAAATAAATAAATAAATAAACACATACGTAACTACATAAATAAAATCATCTCCAAAAAAAGCAATTATAGAGCAAAGGAGAGTTTGTGGCGGGATCCTTCCTGATCCCACACTGTTTCAAAGCGGTCAGTGGAACGGATGGACAGTGCACAACCGTCTTCAGGTCCTCCGGGACCTGTTGATTGGACTTACATAAATCCTAACCCTAACCCTAACCCTAACATGAAACAAACCCAAACACACAGTGACACATATAATTAGGTTTAAAGATAAATTTATAAAATGCCCATAAGGTTAAAAAAAGGGTAAAAATCAATTTAAACTTTTTGGAAAAGATGATTTCTGTCACTGCTGTGAACTAAGGCTGAATGATTTTGACAATAATTTAATTGCGATATATATTGAGGAACGCAGAAGCGCAAAGGATAGAGCAAAACAAAACAGCGTCGGGGGTTACTCTTTTAGCGCAAGTCGACTCGTGTACCGCTGACCGCCAGAAGCTAGTTATTTTAGTCTATAAAGTTTTAAATATGGATATTTTTCTTACACAAACGTGCCACTTCGCTTCAGAAGGCCTATTTTCTATAATATGGGATTATTTTCAAAAGCTTTTTTAATTGAAGTGATAATACTTTGCAGTTACGTTTAAATGTAAGGTATTAGTAGTGAATATAATAGCCATCATACAAATGATATTAAAGGCATCAGGAAACATTTTGGTTGAATTTATAGTATATAAATATTTATTACAAGAGTTAATATTTTTTTAAACTGACTTTCTTTCATTAAACAAATTTGTTTGGCACTGACCATACCTTATTCAAATTAACTTGGTTAAAGAGATAACCAGTAAAAGAGCTTTAATAACTGGCAGTTTCTCAAAGAGATTTGTACTTTTAATAGATAGTTGAGGGACATTCATACTCAAATTACAGTAGCATAAAATTCATGATTTCACCAAAAAAACTAATTAGAAAGGATATCCTAACATTAATGTGGATGCATTTATACCCAAAAAAATATCAATATAAGAATATAATCTCCAGGACTGCATCAATGCCCTAGTTAAACCAGTCAGAAAAAGAAAGCATTTACGAGCTGATAATATACTTCCTGACTTGTGACATTTATCAAACTAGATTAGAACATGCAAAAACTGGCTCTGACTCGAGTTCTGTGTGCTTCTGTGTGCTGAGTCTCTCCACCTGATCAAGGTAAGGTTTCCGAAAGAGTGAATGGGTGTCTTTTGGTTTAGTTGTGTGAGAGTGTTAGGGATGGGTACCGAAACCCAGTATGAGATGAGCCCCGGTGCTGAATTATGAAACGCTCTCGGTTCTGCTGTCGGTACTGGAGAAGTTAAGGAAACACACTTACTGTTTATTATTGCTATATAGACGTTATCTTGCAATTTCTATCTTGCTAGCCGTTTCTGTATGCGATCATATTAAACCATGTGTTGCATTTTGCTATTCGCAATCAAGTAGACACACACACACACGCACACGCTTAATGAGTGACGATGGCCGAGAGAACTGATCTGAAGTTTACTCTGCTTACACTTTAGGCCTGTGATATTAATCTCATTTGGCTTCCAAGAATTATAAACAGAAGATATGAGGTAAAACTATTAAACACAATTGCGGGATGTGTTTGATAATAAATAGCACTAATAAAAGCGCGTCGAGGCTTTACTAGACAAGCGCTTTATACTTTAGGCCTCGCGTCTAAACCGAGACTCTGACAATGCACACAAACACAGCCTGTCAACATGACCTGCTTGGAAAGTGTTCACTTTAACAGTGTATGTCTTAAATGGTAGAATATATTTAGGAGAAAATATAATGTGTATTAGATCTGCATTCAGTCTTAAAGGGGCAGCGTCTAATAAACCTGCCGATTGTGCCATTGTGAATCAAACAACAGAAGAGAAATTACTCGCTTTATATACTTTAATAAGCATTAATATATCAGTGAAAGCTATGCAGTTATTTTACATTTGATTACTTTATTAGATGTGTTTGAACATTAATGTTAGTAGAGCTTCCTGAGATTAAAGCACTGTATTTCATTTGTATGTTTTATTATATTTTTTTGAACTTTCTTTCTTTGATCTTGTTCTTATTGTTTATCTTATATAAATATAAAGCAAACTGCCTGCACTGGTGCATTTACAAATTGTGTGTGTGTTGGTTTCGGTGGATTACAGGAACATTTCACCAGTTTACACACCAGCATTATAAGGACATTTGGGATTATAAAGACAATGGACATGTCCTTGTATTTCAAAGAGTGTGAAATCATCTGTATGAACCGGCCAGAGTGTGATCGCCATTGTGGCCCTGTCGAACAGCACCTAGTAGGTAAGTACATTAAGTTTTATACGTTTTATATATTGATTAATAGAAATTAGTCATATCTATGTTTTTGTCTGCACTTAGTTTTCTGTTGGCAGACGTTAAAAGATTTTTTTTAAAAATCTGTGTAAAAAGATATTTACACAATCGAGCGCGAGTCTCATCATGGGACCCCGGAAACTGAATAATGCATGCATTTATTATTGAAAAGTTATAATTATTAAGATTAAGTATTAACAACTACGAGTTTCAGAAGAATCTTCACATCATTGAGGAATTCAGCTTTTTATAAAGCCTCAGATTGCCTTGAATGTGCGTTGTGACAGGATTAAATGAGCATTTTATCATTACAGATTCAAATGCATTTAAAAGCAAAAATAAATCTCAGCTAGTAAAGTATTCTGCATTTCTGCAAATGTTAATTCGACATCTTTTGATGAAATTGTGACAGAGTATAATTATTGTAATGCAAATCTTACCTAAAACAATCTTTGGACAGTAGCCTATAAACTCCATTAGTCTATATATTTAAACGTATTTAATAATAAAAAAGTTATGTAATATCTTAAACTTTTAATGTCTGACTTTTTACTTGAACCTAGTTAAATATAGAATTGATCATTCTAATTATTAATATATTGACTGTTACAGTACAGTTTAACCTGTCAAATTTAGCATATTAATTTAAGAGAATAATTAAACATGTTTAAGGCTGGAATACCAGAATTAAAAAAAACATAAAAAGGAATACTTTGTAAAAGAATCTTACCTTTACTACATTTTTTGTTTTGTTAGCATAATAAAGTAATATATGGATTAAAAGTGAAAACTGCAAAATTAATATGGAAACATTTAGAGGTACATTTAAGCCTGCTCATGTAAAATAAGCTGTCATGTGAAACATGAAATTAATTGTACTTATTTATAACCATCGGTCAGCCTTAATAATACAGCAACACATAGAATAGCATTATGTTTTACTCATAATGGTGCTGATGAATCAGAAGTCTTGCACATTCAAAGAAAATGGGTTACTTTTGCATTGCGAAATAAGGTGGATAAGCACTGTGTGGATGTGTAACATATTAGATTTATATATTTGCAAATATTTTTATGCTGTTTTTTTTATTCTGTTTTTAAAATACAATACCTTCTATTCTGCAGCTAGATGAAATGGACGACGCAGACCTAAGCCTGTACGAGACGCAGAAGACTCGCATAAGACCACATTAACTCAAGAACTGATGGGCCACACTGTGAGCAGCCGTATATCCACAGATTTAAAGGTACACCAAATACTCTAAGCATCTGTCCTGTTTTGTAATGTCAGAGTACAACACAATAGTACATTTGAAGACATGTACGATCACATCATCCAAGTGGATGCTGCACACTGGTGGTGGTTGAGGAGAGACCCCTGACATGGTTGTAAAGCGCTTTGGGTGTACAGTAGTACATATGAAAGCGCTATATAAATGCCTCATTCATTCATTCATTACACTGATATGATGAGAGCGTTCAGTGCGTCACGTGATCAACTGCCAAAGGACGGCTGTGCGATATCACGATTTTAGATGGATGGATATTATATCCACGTTCTGCCTTTGTAGAGAGATCGTTGCTACAGGTTGCAGTTCTGGAACCTCCGTCCCAACATACTGTCCGTACGTTCACATGTTTTGCAGCGCAGCGGTAGAATTACGCTCACGTGACATTGCAAATCTTCACCATCATGAAAGCTTATGTTTGCATGTGTTTTAAAAAAATGTCTTGCCAGTTAAACTTTATATTCACACGCTGATCTAACAGACGCTTTTCTGAGCGCATACACTTAAGGCCTGTGTGATGACTCCGATCTTCAATCAGATGGAACTGGACAAATATTCTGAATATTCCGATCTAATCTGACCTCTGACTTGTAATGTTTGCCTGAATCATAATCACACACTGTTTGTTCGTTGGCCAGAGGAGAACTAAGCGACTGAGCCTGGTTTCTCCCAAGGTTTTTTTCTCCATTCTGTCACCTGATGGAGTTTTGGTTCCTTGCCACCGTCGCCTCTGTCGCCTTTGGCTTTTGGCTTGTAATATTCAACTATATTACTGATCTGCCCACATTGACACTATATGAGAACTGAAGAATATTCAGAATGAGAATATTTATTTATTCATTTATGTATATATGTGTATATATGTCTTGGCCACTTGAGAGCGTGAGCAGGCGACAGGAAGAAAATGTGCAAGACTGTACCTGTAACGCACACTAAACCCACTCAGGCTCAGGTGTTGTGCGTGTCCCAACAGGCAATCAAAAGGAAATATGTCATGGAAGTAGACAAGTGTTTAGGTGCAGAGAGCACAAGTGTAGTTATTGGGACAGGCCCTTTGAAACTTTTCCCGATACTATCAAGGGAAAGATTCAGTACAGAGAAGCATAGGGACAATTACAGTTATAGTGCATTAACAAAAACTCACTGCTATGCACTGGTCAATCTTCAGAAACTGCTCCAAGAGTTTTAAATGGCACACAGGCACCGATACTTTTTTTTATGCAATTGCAAAATTGGTTTACTGTATACAATATACAGAAGAGTCAGGGGTTTTGTGAATGTAGTTTGAAGATTTGGTTTACTGTTGTGAGAAAATAGGTGAAGGTTTCTAGAAAGAGAAACGTCTCGGTTACGTATGTAACCCTCGTTCCCTGAAGGAAGGGAACGGAGACATTATGTCAGTTACTGACGAAATGGGGGTTAGAAGCCAATCGCCTTTGAGCTCTACAAAACGAGCCAATGGCATGTAGATGCCATGGATCTGCGGAATTTGCATAACGCAACCCCTCCCCACCGCGTGGGTATAAAGGGCGTTGCGTGGCAATCTCGCATTATGTTACCTGCTGAAGAGCCAAGGTATGAGCGTCTGGCCGTTCCAGCGGTACAGCGGAAGTGGCATGGGGACGTAACGTCTCCGTTCCCTTCCTTCAGGGAACGAGGGTTACATACGTAACCTAGACGTTCCCTTTCAGTCAGTACACTACGAGTTACGTCAGTTACTGACGAAATGGGGGTCCCAATACAATCTCGCCATGACGGCTGTCTTCCAGCGTCCTGCGCTGACCAGAGCTCCCTGCCGTGAGTCTTAGCACGAACGAGGGGCTAGGCTCAACGCCGATACCAAGGTACACTGGGAAGCATATCCCATGCGGAGAAATGCAACACAATGCCTGCCCGAAGGGAGGACTTAAGAATACACATATGACCCCTGCAGGGACTGCATATGGAGCACTCTGGGGTATGCAGCCGCGGGTGGAAATTTTTCAACCCCAGGTGTAGTAAGGTGTCTTGCCAAGGGAAGACACGTGCTCAGAGAGACTTACCGTGGAAATACACATGTGGGGGTTGCCCAACGGGGGAACCATGCACACGGAGGCACCTAGCCGAACACGAGGGCTGACCAAGCGGGCATGCACTCTGGTGTCGACATCAACAGTGCTGGAGGAGCTCAGGGCTTACTGGGAAGCTCACCTGAGAGAAAATGCGCACGCATCCAGTCCGTGTGGAAGTGGAATGGCGCAGCAAGCGAAGACACCTGAGCCTGTCCAGTTACTGGCCAATTGGGGCGAGTACACAAGAGGACACAGGCTCCACTCGGAGATTATAAAATCTTGCGAATGTGTTGGGTGTCGCCCAGCCTGCAGCTCTACAAATGTCTATCAGTGAGGCGCCACGCGCTAAAGCCCAAGAGGAAGCAACACTCCTAGTGGAGTGTGCTCTAACCCCAAGGGGGCATGGCATGCCCTGAACCTGATATGCCAGGACAGTGGCGTCCACTATCCAGTGAGACAACCTCTGCTTGGAGAGAGCCTTCCCTTTCTGCTGCCTTCTGTAACAGACAAAGAGCTGGTCTGAGGTCCTGAAAAACTGCATCCGGTCTACGTAAGCACGAAGGGCGCGTACTGGACAGAGCAAAAAAATCAAAATCAAAATCACCTTTATTTATATAGCGCTTTTCACAATGGCAATTGTTTCAAAGCAGCTTCACAGTGGTAACAGGAAAATAATGCAATGGAATTTGATTCGGCTGCACAGCCGCTCTGGAGAAAACGGTGATGTCATCCAGCTCATTTCAATTATCATATAGTGTCAATGCGGGCGGATCAGTAATATAGTTGAAATTTAGGTGTCCCCAACTGAGCAAGCCAAAAGCCAAAGGCGACGGTGGCAAGGAACCAAAACTCCTTCAGGGCCAGAATGGAGAAAAAAACCTTGGGAGAAACCAGGCTCAGTCGGGGTGCCAGTTCTCCTCTGGCCGACGAACAAATAGTGTATGATTATGATTCTGGCAACATTACAGGTCAGAAGTCATATTAGATAAATAGATATTCGTAGGATTATTCGAAAGATTGGAGTTGTCACACCGGGGACGGGTTTAATTAGGATGTCGTGTCGATGCGGCATTTACAGGGGGGAGTTTAATTGACACTATTGTCTCTACAGACACTTCAGGGATATGGTCGTCATGTCCAGGCTAAGGTCCACCATCTGGTCTGGATACGGCCCGGATCCGGCCGACTGCAGTAAACCTCGGGATAAACAGAGAGACTAACATTAGCGTAGATGCCATTCTTCTTATGATGTAACGAGTACATCAGGTGTTATTGGAAGTGTTCCCGGTTCCGGCTGACCTAGTTAATGCAGCCTAAAACAATCATTTAACTGATTTGAATAATAGAAATTAAAAATGTTTTATGTGTATGCCATAGTAAAGAGATGTGTTTTTAGTCTAGATTTAAACTGACAGAGTGTGTCTGCTTCCCGAACAATGCTAGGTAGACTGTTCCAGAGTTTAGGTGCTAAATAGGAAAAGGACCGACCGCCTGCAGTTGATTTTGATATTCTAGGTATTATCAACTGGCCAGAATTTTGAGACCGCAATAAACGTGATGGAGGCTTTTGGCTTTTGGCCTCCTGTTTGTCCTTCTGACTGCTGTGCTCGCGTGTGCTCTGCTTGCTTTTGAATCTTTATTTGATATCATTCCCTGTTGTTTAAACTGCTAAATATAATTTACCCATCACCATATATTGTCTAATATTGCCTACCATATTAAATCTGACACCGCTAGCTTTTAATCTAAATCACTATCACGCGTTAGCATTTCGCTAGCCTGTTAGCTTGCCATCTCTGCACTCGGGTCTCTTGTTTTCTGAGTTCATTAAACAACTGTGGTGAGTTGGATTAGTAAATAGACTCCATCAAACAACTGTGGTAAGTTGGATTAATCAACAAATACGGTAAGCCATGTCTTCTTCTCCTATCATTGTCACTTGCACTGCATGTTTCATGTTTAGTATATCTTTCTCCGTTGGCGAACAGGGCTTCACATGTGATAAATGTAAGGAGATAGTCAGGCTGACGGAGAAGATTTCAGAATTAGAGACACGCATCCAGACTTTATTTGAGAGTAGTGAGAATGTAACAGCTTTAGACACTGCTTTGGATGCGAATAGCTTAGTGAACTCTGTACATTGTTCGGTTCCGGCTGTAGAGCCCGTGCAGCAGGGCAACTGGGTGACGGTGAGACGGCATAGTCGCGGATCAAAAAACCACTCTTCCGTTCCGATTAGAACATCAAACAGGTTCTCCCCACTCAGTGATGCACCCACTGAGAATCCTGTTGAAAGTGCCCTAGTTATTGGCGATTCTATTACACGGAACGTGAAAATAGAGACACCAGCCACCATAGTCACATGTTTACCGGGAGCCAGAGCGCCTGACATCAAAGCAAATTTAAAAGTGCTGGCTAATGCTAATCGTAAATTCTCTAAGATTATTATTCACGTCGGCACAAATGATGTTCGACTTCGCCAGTCGGAGATCACCAAAATTAACATTAAAGAGGTGTGTAAACTCGCAAGTACGATGGCAGATGACGTTTTTTGCTCTGGTCCCCTCCCCGTTAAAAGGAGTGATGAGATACTTAGCAGACTATCATCACTCAATGGCTGGTTGTCTAAGTGGTGTCCGCAAAATAACATAGGGTTCATAGACAATTGGAAAAGCTTTTGGGGCAGACCTGACCTGTTGAAAAAAGATGGTATTCATCCTTCCTGGGATGGTGCCGCTCTT
This sequence comes from Coreius guichenoti, assembly GCA_039654105.1. Classification (NCBI taxonomy): domain Eukaryota; kingdom Metazoa; phylum Chordata; class Actinopteri; order Cypriniformes; family Gobionidae; genus Coreius; species Coreius guichenoti. The sequence goes on along the minus strand of JBAPCB010000049.1, from coordinate 567,619 downwards.
CTCTCTAGTAATTTGGCACATAGTCTTAGAGCTAAACCTTGACTAACTGGGGCCCAGGTCAGGAAGCAGACGGACTGGCTTACCCGACCGCCTGCTAGCTGTCTCACGTCACAGAAGTCAGATAAATCCCAGCACATAGAGACTCTTTCACCTAGATATTATCACATAGAGACTGTGTCTGTTCCACGAATTAGTAAATACAAAAAACCATCAAAATCATTCAACGGTAAAAATTTAATTGATGTCCAACAAATAAATAACAGATATAATACAGATGATCAAATGATAAAGTTCGGGCTGCTGAATATTCGATCCCTTTCCTCAAAAGCGCTTATTGTTAATGATATGATTACAGATCATAACCTAGATGTGCTGTGTTTGACAGAAACCTGGCTAAAACCTGACGATTACATTACTTTAAATGAGTCCACCCCCCAAGATTATTGTTATAAACACGAGCCGCGTCTGAAAGGTAAAGGGGGAGGTGTTGCTGTAATTTATAATAATATCTTCAGTATTACTCACAAGTCTAGTTTCAAATATAATTCCTTTGAAGTTTTGGTGCTTTATGTAATGTTATGTAGTGAAATCGATAAATCCCGTTTGACATTTGTGCTGGCTACTGTATATAGGCCACCAGGGCACCATACAGACTTTACCAGAGAATTTGCTGATTTTCTATCAGAGTTAGTACTGGCTGCAGATAAAGTCCTAATTGTTGGTGATTTTAATATCCATGTAGACAATGAAAAAGACGCACTGGGATTGGCATTTAGAGACATTCTAAACTCTATTGGAGTAAGGCAACACGTGTCAGGACCCACTCATCGCCGTAATCATACGTTAGACCTAATACTGTCACATGGAATAAATGTTGATACCATTGAAATTCTGCAGCAGAGCGATGACATCTCAGATCATTACCTAGTATCATGTACACTTAATTTAGCAAAGGCTGCAAAGCCGTCCCCTCGCTTTAAATATGGCAGGACTATCACTGCTGCGACTAAAGATTTCTTTGTAAATAATCTTCCTCATCAGTTTCATCTCCTCAGCATCCCAGATAGCCTAGAGGAACTCGATGTTGCAACAGAAACTATTGACTCTCTCTTTTCCAGCACTTTAGACACAGTTGCTCCCCGGCGCTTAAAGAAGATTAAAGAAAACAGTCCAACGCCGTGGTACAACGAGCACACCCGGGCCCTTAAAACAGCAGCCAGAAAAATGGAGCGCAGCTGGAAGAAAACAAAACTAGAAGTTTTTCTCATTTCGTGGAAAGAGAGCATGATTGCATACAGAAAGGCCCTAAAAACTGCTAGATCTGCTTATTTCTCGACTCTCTTAGAAGAAAACAAACACAACCCTAGGTATTTATTCGATACAGTGGCTAAATTAACCAAAGATAAAGCTTCACCTTCTGATGTTTGTAAACAGCACAGCAGTAATGACTTTATGAACTTCTTTACCTGTAAGATTGATAATATTAGGAAAAAAATTATAACCATGCAGCCGTCTACTACAGTATCACATCAGACAGTGCATTGTAGTGTCACTGAGGAAAAATTACATTCATTCACTGCTATAGGAGAAGAAGAATTGGCTAAACTCGTTAAATCATCAAAATCAACAACATGTATGCTCGACCCCATACCGACTAAACTACTAAAAGAGATGCTTCCAGAGGTCATAGATCCTCTCCTTAATATCATTAATTCATCCTTGACATTAGGATATGTACCGAAAACTTTTAAGTTGGCTATTATTAAACCACTTATTAAAAAACCGCAACTTGATCCTACAAAATTAGTCAATTACAGGCCAATCTCAAATCTACCCTTTCTGTCAAAAATACTAGAAAAGGCAGTGTCCTCACAATTATGCTCCTTTTTAGAAAGAAATGGTATCTGTGAGGATTTCCAGTCAGGATTTAGACCGTATCATAGTACTGAGACTGCTCTCATCAGAGTAACAAATGATTTACTCTTATCATCCGATCGTGGTTGTATATCTCTATTAGTGTTACTCGATCTTAGCGCTGCATTCGATACTATCGACCACAATATTCTTTTGAATAGACTCGAAAATTATGTTGGCATTAGTGGAACTTCATTGGCATGGTTTAAATCATACTTATCTGACCGTTATCAGTTTGTAGCAGTAAATGAAGAGATGTCACACCGAACACAAGTTCAGTATGGAGTACCGCAGGGCTCAGTGCTAGGACCGTTGCTTTTCACCCTGTACATGCTACCACTGGGAGATATTATTAGGAAGCATGGTGTTAATTTTCATTGTTATGCTGACGATACTCAGCTCTATATTTCTTCACGCCCTGACGAAACTTACCAATTCACAAGATTAACAGAATGCATAGCTGATATTAAAAATTGGATGACTAGTAATTTCCTGCAACTTAATTCAGAAAAAACTGAATTTTTAATCATTGGACAAAAAAACTCCACAAGTAGTAACCTAGAATACTGTCTAACACTCGATGGCTGCTCTGTCAAGTCCTCGTCGTCAGTTAGGAACCTGGGTGTGCTCTTTGATACCAATCTCTCATTTGAAAGCCACGTTTCTAGCATCTGTAAAACTGCATTCTACCATCTTAAAAATATATCTAAATTACGGCGCATGCTTTCAATGCAAAATGCTGAACAGTTAGTTCATGCGTTCATGACCTCAAGGCTAGATTATTGTAATGCTCTACTGGGTGGTTGCCCTGCCCGCTTAATAAATAAACTGCAGCTGGTCCAAAACGCAGCAGCTAGAGTTCTTACTAGAACCAGGAAGTATGACCATATTAGCCCGGTTCTTTCAACACTGCATTGGCTCCCTATTAAACATCGTATACATTTTAAAATCTTGCTGATTACTTACAAAGCACTAAATGGTTTAGCGCCCCAGTACTTGAGCGAGCTCTTAACGCATTATACTCCATCACGTTTATTGCGGTCTCAAAATTCTGGCCAGTTGATAATACCTAGAATATCAAAATCAACTGCAGGCGGTCGGTCCTTTTCCTATTTAGCACCTAAACTCTGGAACATTCTTCCTAGTATTGTTCGGGAAGCAGACACACTCTGTCAGTTTAAATCTAGACTAAAAACACATCTCTTTACTATGGCATACACATAAAACATTTTTAATTTCTGTTATTCAAATCAGTTAAATGATTGTTTTAGGCTGCATTAACTAGGTCAGCCGGAACCGGGAACACTTCCCATAACACCTGATGTACTCGTTACATCATAAGAAGAATGGCATCTACGCTAATGTTAGTCTTTCTGTTTATCCCGAGGTTTACTGCAGTCGGCCGGATCCGGGCCGTATCCAGACCAGATGGTGGACCTTAGCCTGGACATGACGACCATATCCCTGAAGTGTCTGTAGAGACAATAGTGTCAATTAAACTCCCCCCTGTAAATGCCGCATCGACACGACATCCTAATTAAACCCGTCCCCGGCGTGACAACTCCAATCTTTCGAATAATCCTACGAATATCTATTTATCTAATATGACTTCTGACCTGTAATGTTGCCAGAATCATAATCATACACTATTTGTTCGTCGGCCAGAGGAGAACTGGCACCCCGACTGAGCCTGGTTTCTCCCAAGGTTTTTTTTCTCCATTCTGGCCCTGAAGGAGTTTTGGTTCCTTGCCACCGTCGCCTTTGGCTTTTGGCTTGCTCAGTTGGGGACACCTAAATTTCAATTATATTACTGATCCACCCGCATTGACACTATATGATAATTGAAATGAGCTGGATGACATCACCGTTTTCACCAGAGCGGCTGTACAGCCGAATCAAATTCCGTTGCATTATTTTCCTGTTACCACTGTGAAGCTGCTTTGAAACAATTGCCATTGTAAAAAGCGCTATATAAATAAAGGTGATTTTGATTTGATTTGATATAATGCGTTAAGAGCTGACAGAGCAGTGCCAAGGCTGGGTCTGCCTCCTCCACAGGCAGCACTTGCAGGTTCACCACCTGATCCCTGAAGGGAGTGGTGGGAACCTTGGGCACGTATCCAGGCCGGGGTCTCAGGATCACGTGAGAATTTGCCGACCCGAATTCCAGGCACGCTTCGTCAACCGAAAATGCCTGCAGGTCCCCTACCCTCTTGATGGAAGCCAGAGCAATCAAGAATGCCACTTTCATTGAAAGGAACTTCAGCTCCACAGACTGCAGAGGCTCAAAGGGAGCTTTCTGCAGGGCAGATAGAACCACTGCAAGATCCCAAGAGGGTATTTGAGGGGGGCGAGGAGGATTTAATCTCCTCACCCCTCTAAGGAACCTGCTGACCAGGTCGTGCTGTCCTACCGTTTTTGAGTCCACCAGGTCATGGTGAGCCGAAATCACGGCCACATAGACTTTCAGGGTGGAGGGAGACAGCCTTTGCTCCAACCCTTCTTGGAGGAAGGAAAGCACGGACCCGATCGGGCATTTCGTGGGGTCTTCTTGGCGAGAAGAGCACCAGGTGACGAAGAGGTTCCACTTCAACGCATAGGCCTGTCTCGTGGACAAGGCCCTAGCGGAAGTGATGGTAGCCGCCACCTGAGGTGGCAGGGTACTCAAACCTACCACGTCCCGTCCAGGTCCCACACGTGTAGGTTCCAAAGGTCGGGACGTGGGTGCCATATGGTGCCCCATCTTTGAGTAAGGAGGTCCTTCCTCAGAGGGATCGACCAGGGAGGGGCTGTCGCAAGGAGTACAAGTTCTGAGAACCAGGTCCGGCCGGGCCAATATGGGGCGACCAAAAGGACCTGCTCCCTGTCCTCCCTGATCTTGCACAGAACCTGTGCAAGAAGGCTCACTGGCGGCCAGCTGTGCGCTAGTGCATCCGTGCCGAGGGTCCCCTCGGTCAGGGAGTAATACCAGCGGCAATGGGAAGAGTCGTGGGAGGCAAACAGATCTATCTGTGCGTCGCCGAACTGTTCCCAAATCAGCTGAACCGTCTGGGGATGGAGTCTCCATTCCCCCGGAAGTGGCTGAAAACGTGACAGCTCGTCGGCTGCATGATTCAGTTCTCCCGGGATGTGAACGGCATGAAGCGACCTCAGATGCTTCTGACTCCATAGGAGGAGATGGCGGGCGAGTTGCGACATCCGGCGGGAGCGTAGACCACCTTGTCGGTTGATGTACGCTACTGTCGCCGTGCTGTCTGAACGGACCAGTACATGCTTGTTCTTGAGCAGGGCTCGGAAGCGGTGCAGGGCAAGACGTACGGCCAGCAACTCGAGGCAATTGACATGCCATAGGCGCCGGGGTCCTCTCCAGGAGCCCGCGGCAGCATGTCCATTGCACATGGCACCCCAGCCCGTGGCAGAGGCATCTGTTGATACAACAACATGCCTGGAAACTCGTTCTAGGGGAACACCTGCCCGTAGAAAACTGAGGTTTGCCCACGGGGTGAAGGTTTGACGGCAGGCCTGAGTCACTGGGACCCAGAGCGTGCCATGTTGCCATGCCCATCTCGGGACTTGATCGCGAAGCCAGAGCTGAAGCGATCTCATAGAAGCAAACCGAGCGCCGTTACCGCGGCTGCGGGTGCCATATGCCCCAGGAGCCTCTGAAAATATTTCAGTGGAACCGCACACTTGCCCTCGAACTGGCGAAGACAAGTCAGCAGTGACTGCGCATGCTCACTCGTAAGCTGCGCGTACATGGCGACCGAGTCGATTTCCATACAGAGAAAAGAGATCCTCTGCACTGGGGAGAGTTTGCTCTTTTCCCAGTTGACCCGAAGGCCCAGACGGGCGAGGAGCTGAAGCACCAGGTCCCTGTGTTCGCAAACCCGATCCTGAGAGTGGCCTAGAATCAGCCAGTCGTAGAGATAGTTCAGGATGCGAACCCCGTGTTGCCTGAGCGGCACAAGGGCTGCCTCGACGACCTTCGTAAAGATGCGAGGGGACAGGGCTAGCCCAAATGGGAGAACCGTGTACTGATATGCCTGCCCCTTGAAGGCAAACCGTAGAAACGGTCTGTGTCGAGGAAGAATGGAGACATGAAAGTACGCGTCCTTCAGGTCGATCGCTGCAAACCAATCCAAGGGACGAACACATTCAAAAATGCGTTTGGCTGTCAACATCTTGAATGGAAGCCTGTGAAGGGTTTTCTTGGGTACAATGAAGTAAGGGCTGTAGAAGCCGGACTCCATCTCGGCTGGAGGGACGATCTCGACCGCACCCTTCGCCAGTAGGGTGGCGACCTCCGCATGCATGACAGGGGCATTGCCACCCGCCATGGTATAGCGGACTCCCCGAAAGCGGGGAGGAGACCGTGCGAACTGAATCGCATAGCCGAACCTGATGGTGCGAGCGAGCCAGCTGGACAGATTGGGAAGCGCTAGCCAGGCTCCCAGAAACTGTACCAGCGGGGTCATGCGAACCACAGGCGTACCCCCGATGGGGCAGCGAAGCGGAATGACCGGCCAAGACATGGGAGGCATGGGAGCGTCCCGAGGTGTGGGCGGGGTCGAATTCCGCGCCCTGACAGAGGAGACCAGGGAAGGACCAGCGTTCCACGGGGGTCTCGTCTGCTAGGGGGCTGGTGACAGAGGGGGCCGAGAGTGGCGAGGCTGCTTGGCGTTGCACACTGCCAGCCGCGCCCTCTTGAGGCTCGGAGGTGAAAATGTCAGTTCTTTCTTTAACCATGAATAGGGTACCGCCGGCTGTGAGGCCAGCGGCAGAAGGGGAAAACCAAGGATTCTCCCCCGGCCCTCCACCGGGGGAAGGAGTGGCCCTGCTACCATCTCCTGGGAAAGAACCGAGTTCACCTCCGAGCCGCCCATCTCAGGACTGCCGCTCAGACTGCCGTTTAGCAGGCTGGGGGGCTGGGACGGGCAGGGCTGCCTTCCTGCGGCGACCTCCACGCTTCGGCCCGGGTGAAGGCTGCTGCTGGGGCCGAGCAGGAGGGGCGGGAGCCGCAGGAGGACGGCCTCGGCGGGGAGCAGACTGAGGCTTCTGAGCCGGCTGAGTGGAGGCAGCAGCAGGCCGCCGGGGCAGAATATGTTTGATTGCCTCAGTCTGTTTCTGAGCGGTCGAGGACTGTTGGGCGAAGTCCTGGACCGCCCCACCGAAAAGCCAATCCTGGGAAATGGGAGAATTGAGGAAACGGGTTCGCTCAGATTCTCTCATATCAGCCAGGTTGAGCCATAAGTGGCGCTCCTGGACCACAGAAGTGGACATCACCTGACTAAGAGAGCGAGCGGTCACCTTCGTCGCTCGTAGAGCGAGGTCGGTGGCCGCCCGCAGCTCCTGCATTAATGCGGGGTCACCATTGCCCTCGTGCATGTCTCTGAGCACCTTGGCCTGGTAGACCTGAAGGGTGGCCATCGCATGCAGGGCGGACGCGGCCTGACCCGCAGCTCTGTAGGTCTTCGCCACCAAAGTAGACGTAAACCTACAGGCCTTGGACGGGTGCTTTGGGTTACCACGCCATGTCGCAGCGCTCTGCGGACACAGTTGCATCGCAACAGAGCACTCAACAGGGGGAACCCCAGTGTACCCTTTCACCGTGCCGCCGTCGAGGGCAGTGAAGGCGGAAGTGGCTGCCGAATGATCGCGAAAAGTCAAGGGAGACTTCCACAACTTCGACACCTCTTCATGCACTTCCGGGAAGAAGGGCACTGGGGGCTGATGGGCGCCTTCGGCACGGGCCGACCCCAGATACCAATCATCTAGCCGAGAGCGCTCGGGACATGGCGGAGGGTTCCACACAAGCCCAAGAGCCTTGGCCGCCCGGGAAAGCATGGCTGTGAGCTCTGGATCAGACTAGGGCAATGCTGGGACTCCCGAAGGAGGCAACACAGCCGAACCGTCATCTCCGGAGGAATCCAGCCCACCTTGTGATGCGGCGATCGACATAGCATCCTCCGCCTGTGCGCCAAATGAAACGCAGGGCCCAGGACGGGAAACACCTGCACCCTCATCTGGCAACACCACAGGTTGCAGTGTGCTAGAAGGGGGTGTGGCCCGAGGAGGATTCGTCGGATTGGCCCACACTGTCACCCTCAAGTCACCCTGACCACCAGCCAAAGTATTCCCACTCGTGGAGGGAATAGATTGGGTGTGGTTGAGGGGACCCTCCCTCCAGTACGGAGATCACGGAGTCTTCAGTGGGAACATGACTCATCCATGAACGCGCGCTCGGCGTGCACGAGGCCCAAGCACGCCAAACAGCGATCATGCCCTTCAAACGGAGGAACCAGCCGACCGCACCAAGAAACGGCGCACGGGCGAGACATCTTGAAAAAGACGTGGCGCGTGCAGCTCTATTAGAGAGGAGTTTTTGCTCTGCAGAAATGCTGAAGCGCCTAGGGAGAACACACACGCTGTGCTAGATCACTGCACAGATCAGACAGGAATGTGGAACTCGCTAGAAAGCGCCGTAACACCAACACTCTGGAGAGACACTCGTCTTGAAGAGAGAAAACGCTCAGGCAGTAACACTCGGCTCTGAAGCAGAAACATAATGCGAGATTGCCACGCAACGCCCTTTATACCCACGCGGTGGGGCGGGGTTGCGTTATGCAAATTCCGCAGACCCATGGCATCTTTATGCCATTGGCTCGTTTTGTAGAGCTCAAAGGCGATTGGCTTCTAAACGAAACCTCCATTTCGTCAGTAACTGACGTAACTCGTAGTGTACTGACTGAAAGGGAACTGTAAGTGTCCTGCAGATGGTGTGGTTCTATTATATTATGTATTAAGGCTCTGAAATAAACCCTTTATCTGTAGTGTCAGTTTCTTGAGGTTGACCTGCTGGCCTCTGTTACACATACACAATTATACAAACCCTAAAACCAACAATGCCAACCCTTACGAAAAAGTATACTTCAAGTTCATTTTATGAAGTATACTTAACCCTCTGGACCCTAAGGATATTTTGTGGCCCTGAAGAAGTTTGACATGCTCTGACATTTGTGTTCCCTTTCGTTCAGTCACTCCGAGTAACGTCAGTGACTGACGAATGGGGGTTTCGCTTAGAAGCCTATCATCTTCGAGATCTAGAAAACTCCCAATGGCAGCGCCAATGCCATGGGCATGCGGAATTTGCATAGCGTAACTCCGCCCCACAGCGTGGGTATATAAGGAAGTACGCTGGCAACATCGCATTATGTTTCTGCTTCGGAGCCAAGAGCATCTATCTCTTCACTCCTTAAGCCTTTTTGAGTATATCGTCAAGCTTCTTCGAGACGAACAGCTTTCCAGTCGGTGTTGGTGTTACGGCGCGTTCCAGCGAGTGTTTACTTCCTGCCTGCTGATCTGTGCAGTGATCTGCATCCAGCTGGTATTCGTTCCCTGGGCGCTTCGGCATCGCTGTGAAGCTCCCTCTCACAAAAGAGCTCGCATGTGGCACGTCTTTTTAAAGACGGTTTGCCCGTGCACTTCTGGGTGCGGTCGATCTCTGTTGCCATCTGATGGGCACAATCGCTGCGTGACGTGTTTGGGCTTCAGCACGTTCAAGCAGCGTTTGTGGATGCGTCATGTTCTCACTGCGGGAACATGACCATCGCGATGTTGCGGTCGAGACTCAATGACCTCCGCAAGGAAAGAGAGTCCCCTCTGCCACACCCCAATCTACCGTCTCCGAGAGAGATGGTACTTTGGCTGGTGGCCAGGGTGACCTGAGGGTTACGGTGTGGCATAACCCCGACGATCATTCCTCGGGCCACACCCCCCTCTCGCACATCGCTACCCGCGAGTGATCGGACTGAAGCAGCGGGACCGTCTGCGGACGCCCCGTGTGTTTCGTTCGGCGCTCCAGTTGGTGATGAGATGTCGATCGCCGCATCTCAAGGTGGGCTGGAGTCCTCTGGGGATGAAGATTCGGCTATGCTGCTGCCTTCGGGCGTGCCAGCATTGCCCGAGTCCGACCCGGAGTTGACAGCCATGTCATCTCGGGGGATGTTTGGTCTTTGGGTGTGACGCGTCCTGACAGCTGTTGGGCCCCGCCCCCAATTACTTTCTCTCCCGGGATACATGAGGAGGTCACGTGGTCCTGGAAGTCCCCGTTGTCTTCCCGCGACCGTTCGGCGGCCTCCTCCGCCTTCTCTGCCCTCGATGGGGCCGCGGCCAAGGGTACACTGGGGTCCCCCCTGTTGACGCTCAGTTGCAATCACGGTCGAGACTCAATGACCCCCGTATGGAGGGAGAGTCCCCTCTGCCACACCCCAGTTATCCTCTCCACGTGACGGGATGTTTGGCTGGTGGCCAGGGTGACCTGAGGGCTGCGGTGTGGCATAAACCCCGACGAGTATTCCTCGGGCCACACCCCCCCCTCTTGCACAGAGTGCTTCAATGTGGCGCGGTGATCCTAAGCACCCCTCCAAGGCCTGTAGTTCTCGTCTACTCTGGTGGCGAGGGACTGCAGAGCTGCGGGGCAGGCCGCCGCCTCTCAGCACGCCATGGCCATCCTTCAGGTCTTCCAGGCCAGGATGCTCGTGGCATGCACGAGGGTAGAGCTGTCCCAGGGCTCTTAATGAGCCGCGTGCCGCCACCGACCTCGCCCTCCGGGTGACGAAGGTGACCGTGCGCTCCCTGGGTCAGGTGATGTCCACAGCTGTGGTCCAGGAGAGACGAGGCTCAGCCTGGTCGATATGAGAGAGGCTGAGCGAACCCGGTTCCTCAACGCTCACATATCCCAGGCCGGCCTCTTCGGCGGCACGGCCAAGAACTGCGCCCAACAGTTCTCGGCCGTCCAGTAGCAGACTAAGGCCATTAAACGTACTGCCCCGGCGGCTGTTACTCAGCCGCAGGCTCAGTCGCCTCAGTCTGCTTGCCGCCGAGGGCGCCCTCCTGCGGCTTCGACCCTCCCGCCGCCCTTTCCGGGCCGCGCCGTAGGGATGGTCGCAGGAAGGCGCCCCCGTCCGCTCCCAGCCCCGCAGCCCGCCTACGCCAGGCTAGCGGCGCTCCTGACGCGGACAGCTCAGGGATGGGCAGTTCTTCCAAGGAGTTGGTAGCAGGGCCACTCCTTCCCCCTGTGGAGGGCCGGGGGAGAATCTTCTGTTCAGCTGCTGGCCCCCAGGTCAGCAGCACCCTATTTGGAAGAACTAACTCACCCATCCCTGAGCACCCAGAGACCGATGGCAGTGTGCGCCGCCCCCGGGCCACGCCACTCTCGTCCCTCTCTAACGCCAGTCTCCTCTCAGAGCAGACCCCAGTGGAACGCGCGTCCTTCCCTGGTCTCCTCTGTCAGGACGCGGCTGATGACCGTGCCCCCACACCGGGACGCTACGCCTCCCACGTCCGGGCCGGTCACGCCGCCTCGCTGCCCCACCCGGGGTACGTCTGTGGTCCGCACGACCCCGCTGGTGCAGTTTTTGGGAGCCTGGCTAGAGCTTCCCGGACTGTTCCGCTGGGTCGAGAAGACCATCAGGCTCGGCTATGCGATTCAGTTCGCTCAGGCTCCTCCCCGCTCCGGGGAGTCCGCCACACCATGGGGGGCCCAACGCCCCTGTCATGCGTGCGGAGGTTGCTACCTTGCTGGCGAAGGGTGCGATCGAGCCTGTCCCTCCAGCCGAGATGAAGTCCGGCTTCTACAGCCCTTACTTCATTGTACCCAAGAAAACCGGTGGGTTACGACCGATCCTGGACCTGCGCGTCCTGAACCGATCCCTTCACAGGCTTCCGTTCAGGATGTTGACAGCGAAGCGCCTTTTCGAATGCGTTCGTCCAGTAGATTGGGTTGCAGCGATCGACCTGAAGGACGCCTACTTCCATATCAGTACGCGGTCCTCCCATTCGGGCTAGCTCTGTCCCCTCGCGTCTTTACGAAGATTGTCGAGGCAGCCCTTGTGCCACTCAGACAACACGGGGTTCGCATCCTGAACTTCCTCGATGACTGGCTGTTCCTGAGTCACTCTCGAGAGCAGGTGTGCGAACACAGAGACCTGGTGCTCCAGCACTTAGCTCGTCTGGGCCTTCGGGTCAACTGAGAAAAGAGCAAACTCTGCCAGTGCAGAGGATCTCTTTTCTCAGTATCGACTCGGTCGCCAGGTGCGCGCAGCTTACGAGCGAGCGCGCGCAGTCACTGCTGACTTGCCTCCGTCAAATCAGGAGCAAGAGTGCGGTTCCACTGAAGTTATTTCAGAGGCTCCTGGGGCATATGGCATCTGCAGCCGCGGTAACGCCGCTCAGATTGCTTCATATGAGACCGCTTCAGCACTGGCTTCGCGATCGAGTCCCGAGATGGGCATGGCAGTCGGGCACGCTCCGGTCCCAGTGACTCGGGCCTGCCTGCAGACCCTCACCCCGTGGTCGAACCTCAGTTTTCTACGGGCCGGTGTGTCCTTAGAACGAGTTTCCAGGCATATTGTTGTGTCAACAGATGCCTCCACCACGGGCTGGGGTGCCATGTGCAATGGACATGCTGCCGCGGGCTCCTGGACAGGACCCCAGCGCCTCCTGCATGTCAATTGCCTCGAGTTGCTGGCAGTACGGTTCGCCATGCACCGCTTCCGAGCGCTGCTCAAGGGTCAACACGTGCTAGTCCGGTCAGACAACACGGCCACAGTAGCGTACATCAACCACCAGGGTGGTCTGCGTTCCCGCCGCATGTCTCAACTCGCCCGCCATCTCGTCTTATGGAGTCAGAAGCACCTGACTCCATATCCCGGGAGTCCTGAACCGTGCAGCCGACGAGCTCTCACGGCTTCAGCCACTTCCTGGAGAATGGAGACTCCATCCCCAGACGGTTCAGCTGATTTGGGAACAGTTCGGCGACGCACAGGTAGATCTGTTTGCCTCCCACGACTCTTCCCATTGCCGCCTGTTTTATTCCCTGACCGAGGGCCCCCTCGGCACGAACGCTCTGGCGCACAGCTGGCCGCGGGGCCTCCGCAAGTATGCGTTTCCCCCAGTGAGCCTTCTTGCACAGGTTCTGTGCAAGATCAGGGAGGACAAGGAGCAGGTCCTTTTGGTCGCCCCGTATTGGTCCGGCCGGACCTGGTTCTCCGAACTTGTACTCCTTGCGACAGCCCCTCCCTGGTCGATTCCTCTGAGGAAGGACCTCCTTTCTCAGAGACGGGGCCCCTTTGGCACCCGCGTCCCGATCTTTGGAACCTCCACGTGTGGCTCCTGGATGGGACGCGGCAGGTTTGAGTACCCTACCACCTCAGGTGGTGGCTACCATCACTTCCGCTAGGGCCCTGTCTACAGAAACGACACGCCTATGCGTTGAAGTGGAACCTCTTCGTCACTGGTGTTCTTCTCGCCAAGAAGACCCCTGAAAATGCCCGATCGGGTCCGTGCTCGCATTCCTCCAGAAGGGTTGGAACGAAGGCTGTCTCCTTCCACCCTCTAGGTTTATGTGGCCGCTATATCAGCCTACCACGACCTTGTGGAGACGAAAAAGGTAAGTCAGCACGACCTGGTCATCAGGTTCCTGAGGGGAGCGAGGAGACTGAATCCTCCTCGCGCTCCCCTCGTACCCTCTTGGGACCTCTCAGTAGTCTTAAGTGCTCTGTAGAGGGCTCCCTTCGAGCCATTGCGGTCAGCGAGCTTAAGTTCCTGTCTATGAAAAGACAGAGCTCCTGATCGCCTTGGCCTCCATCAAGAGGGTAGGGGACCTGCAGGCATTTTCGGTTGACGAAGCGTGCCTGGAATTCGGGCCGGCCTACTCTCACGTGATCCTGAGACCCCGGCCTGGATATGTGCCCAAGGTTCCCACCACTCCGTTCCAGGTGGTGAACCTGCAAGCGCTGCCTTTGGAGGAGGCAGACCCAGCCTTGGCACTGCTCTGTCCAGTACGCGCCCTCCGTGCTTACGTAGACAGAACGCAGTGTTCAGGACCTCAGACCAGCTCTTTGTCTGTTATGGTGGGAAGCTGAAGGGAAAGGCTCTCTCCAAGCAAGGTTGTCTCACTGGATAGTGGACGCCATTGTTTTGGCTTACCTGACGCAGGGGCGTCCATGCCCCCTAGGGGTCAGGGCTCACTCTTGGGCTCTAGCGCATGGCGCCTCGCTAACAGACATTGCAGAGCTGCAGGCTGGGCGACACCCAACACATTCGCCAGATTCTATAATCTCCGAGTGGAGCCAGTGTCCTCTCTTGTACTCGCCTCTATTAGTGGCCGGTAATGGACTAGGCTCAGGTGTCTTCGCTTGCTCGCCATTCCACTCCACGGACTGGATACGTGCGATATTTTCCTCAGGTAGTTTCCCTGAAGCCCTGAGTTCCTCCAGCACTGTTGATGCCGACACCAGTACGTCTGCCCACTCGCTCAGGCCCTCGTGTTGGCTAGGTGCCACCGTGTGCATGGTTCCCCCGTTGGGCGACCCCCACATGTGTATTCCCACTGTAAGTCTCCCTGAGCAGGTGTCTTTCCCTTGGCAAGCCCCTTGCCACCCCTGGGGGTAAAATTCTTCCACCTTCGGCTGGTTACCCCAGAGTTTCCCATATGTAGCCCTGAGCGGGTCATATGTGTTCTTAAGTCCTCCCTACGGGTAGGCATTTGGCACATACTTCCACCTGGAATATGCTTCCCAGTGTACCTTGGTATTCCTGTGTTAAGTGGGAGTCCTTCGTCCGTACTAGCTTACGACAGGGAGCTCACGCTTACGCAGGGCACTGGATGACAGCCGAGTGGCGTGATTATATTGGGACCCCCATTCGTCAGTCACTGACGTTACTCGGAGTGACTGAACGAAAGGGAACGTCTCGGTTACGTATGTAACCCTCGTTCCCTGAGGAGGGAACGGAGACGTAACGTCCCTCTGCCACTTCCGCTGTACCGCTGGAACAGCCGGGAGTTCAGTCTTGGCTCCTCAGCAGGTAAACATAATGCGATGTTGCCAGCGTACTTCCTTATATACCCACGCTGTGGGGCGGAGTTACGCTATGCAAATTCCGCATGCCCATGGCATTGGCGCTGCCATTGGGCGTTTTCTAGATCTCGAAGATGATAGGCTTCTAAGCGAAACCCCCATTCGTCAGTCACTGACGTTACGTCTCCGTTCCCTCCTCAGGGAACGAGGGTTACATACGTAACCGAGACGTTTTTTTCAGTTGCTTTAAAGCATATTAATGGCTAAAGTCTGATTACACTGTATTCAGCACAAACAGGGCTACAGTAATATGTGAGCAACATGTACATAAAAGTTTGTAGTTTTGAGAAAATAATGTTTATGCGCAGTTTTTGAAAAAAATAAAATGTTAAATCACCGAAATAAGGCCATATAACACACAGTAAACATTTGTTCACAAGGTAAAGAAAATAGTCCAACGCCGTGGTACAACGAGCACACCCGGGCCCTTAAAACAGCAGCCAGAAAAATGGAGCGCAGCTGGAAGAAAATTTCGTGGAAAGAGAGCATGATTGCATACAGAAAGGCCCTGAAAACTGCTAGATCTGCTTATTTCTCGACTCTCTTAGAAGAAAACAAACACAACCATAGGTATTTATTCGATACAGTGGCTAAATTAACCAAAGATAAAGCTTCACCTTCTGATGTTTGTAAACAGCACAGCAGTAATGACTTTATGAACTTCTTTACCTGTAAGATTGATAATATTAGGAAAAAAATTATAACCATGCAGCCGTCTACTACAGTATCACATCAGACAGTGCATTGTAGTGTCACTGAGGAAAAATTACATTCATTCACTGCTATAGGAGAAGAAGAATTGGCTAAACTCGTTAAATCATCAAAATCAACAACATGTATGCTCGACCCCATACCGACTAAACTACTAAAAGAGATGCTTCCAGAGGTCATAGATCCTCTTCTTAATATCATTAATTTATCCTTGACATTAGGATATGTACCGAAAACTTTTAAGTTGGCTATTATTAAACCACTTATTAAAAAACCGCAACTTGATCCTACAAAATTAGTCAATTACAGGCCAATCTCAAATCTACCCTTTCTGTCAAAAATACTAGAAAAGGCAGTGTCCTCACAATTATGCTCCTTTTTAGAAAGAAATGGTATCTGTGAGGATTTCCAGTCAGGATTTAGACCGTATCATAGTACTGAGACTGCTCTCATTAGAGTTACAAATGATTTACTCTTATCATCCGATCGTGGTTGTATATCTCTATTAGTGTTACTCGATCTTAGCGCTGCATTCGATACTATCGACCACAATATTCTTTTGAATAGACTCAAAAATTATGTTGGCATTAGTGGAACTTCATTGGCATGGTTTAAATCATACTTATCTGACCGTTATCAGTTTGTAGCAGTAAATGAAGAGATGTCACACCGAACACAATTTCAGTATGGAGTACCGCAGGGCTCAGTGCTAGGACCGTTGCTTTTCACCCTGTACATGCTACCACTGGGAGATATTATTAGGAAGCATGGCGTTAATTTTCATTGTTATGCTGACGATACTCAGCTCTATATTTCTTCACGCCCTGACAAAACTTACCAATTCACAAGATTAACAGAATGCATAGCTGATATAAAAAATTGGATGACTAGTAATTTCCTGCAACTTAATTCAGAAAAAACTGAATTTTTAATCATTGGACAAAAAAACTCCACAAGTAGTAACCTAGAATACTGTCTAATACTCGACGGCTGCTCTGTCAAGTCCTCGTCGTTAGTTAGGAACCTGGGTGTGCTCTTTGATACCAATCTCTCATTTGAAAGCCATGTTTCTAGCATCTGTAAAACTGCATTCTACCATCTTAAAAATATATCTAAATTACAGCAAATGCTTTCAATGCAAATTGCTGAACAGTTAGTTCATGCGTTCATGACCTCAAGGCTAGATTATTGTAATGCTCTACTGGGTGGTTGCCCTGCTCGCTTAATAAATAAACTGCAGCTGGTCCAAAACGCAGCAGCTAGAGTTCTTACTAGAACCAGGAAGTATGACCATATTAGCCCGGTTCTGGCAACACTGCATTGGCTCCCTATTAAACATCGTATACATTTTAAAATCTTGCTGATTACTTACAAAGCACTAAATGGTTTAGCGCCCCAGTACTTGAGCGAGCTCTTAACGCATTATACTCCATCACGTTTATTGCGGTCTCAAAATTCTGGCCAGTTGATAATACCTAGAATATCAAAATCAACTGCAGGCGGTCGGTCCTTTTCCTATTTAGCACCTAAACTCTGGAACAGTCTTCCTAGCATTGTTCGGGAAGCAGACACACTCTGTCAGTTTAAATCTAGACTAAAAACACATCTCTTTACTATGGCATACACATAAAACATTTTTAATTTCTATTATTCAAATCAGTTAAATGATTGTTTTAGGCTGCATTAACTAGGTCAGCCGGAACCGGGAACACTTCCAATAACACCTGATGTACTCGTTACATCATAAGAAGAATGGCATCTACGCTAATGTTAGTCTCTCTGTTTATCCCGAGGTTTACTGCAGTCGGCCGGATCCGGGCCGTATCCAGACCAGATGGTGGACCTTAGCCTGGACATGACGACCATATCCCTGAAGTGTCTGTAGAGACAATAGTGTCAATTAAACTCCCCCCTGTAAATGCCGCATCGACACGACATCCTAATTAAACCCGTCCCCGGCGTGACAACTCCAATCTTTCGAATAATCCTACGAATATCTATTGATCTAATATGACTTCTGACCTGTAATGTTGCCAGAATCATAATCATACACTATTTGTTCATCGGCCAGAGGAGAACTGGCACCCCGACTGAGCCTGGTTTCTCCCAAGGTTTTTTTCTCCATTCTGGCCCTGAAGGAGTTTTGGTTCCTTGCCACCGTCGCCTTTGGCTTTTGGCTTGCTCAGTTGGGGACACCTAAATTTCAACTATATTACTGATCCGCCCGCATTGACACTATATGATAATTGAAATGAGCTGGATGACATCACCGTTTTCTCCAGAGCGGCTGTACAGCCGAATCAAATTCCGTTGCATTATTTTCCTGTTACCACTGTGAAGCTGCTTTGAAACAATTGCCATTGTAAAAAGCGCTATGTAAATAAAGGTGATTTGATTTGATTTGACAAGGCTTTTCAGAACTGGATGTTGTTGCCTAGAGCTTTTTCTTCAAAACAATGTGAAAACCATTTTGATCACTCATTCAAACAAAACAATATAGTCATTTAACTTCTGTAAGACACTTATTGTCAGAATGGCTGTATGCGGGGAGGGTGTGGACCATCATGAATAATGCTGTGATTCACACCTGAGGCGTCAACGACTCCTCCCCTGAATATCAATGAGGAATGTGACAGAGGGATCTATAGAGAATGCATGTGAGGAGACTTAATGATTGAATATATTGTTTGTAGCTTATTCACAAAATCACGTTTAATTTCAAATCAAATCAAATCAAATCACCTTTATTTATATAGCGCTTTTTACAATGGCAATTGTTTCAAAGCAGCTTCACAGTGGTAACAGGAAAATAATGCAACGGAATTTGATTCGGCTGTACAGCCGCTCTGGTGAAAACGGTGATGTCATCCAGCTCATTTCAATAATCATATATTGTCAATGCGGGCAGATCAGTAATATAGTTGAAATTTAAGTGTCCCCAACTGAGCAAGCCAAAAGCCAAAGGCGACGGTGGCAAGGAACCAAAACTCCTTCAGGGCCAGAATGGAGAAAAAAACCTTGGGAGAAACCAGGCTCAGTCGGGGTGCCAGTTCTCCTCTGGCCGACGAACAAATAGTGTATGATTATGATTCTGGCAACATTACAGGTCAGAAGTCATATTAGATCAATAGATATTCGTAGGATTATTCGAAAGATTGGAGTCGTCACGCCGGGGACGAGTTTAATGAGGATGTCGTGTCGATGCGGCATTTACAGGGGGGAGTTTAATTGACACAGTCTCTACAGACACTTCAGGGATGCGTTCGTCATGTCCAGGCTAAGGTCCACCATCTGGTCTGGATACGGCCCGGATCCGGCCGACTGCAGTAAACCTCGGGATAAACAGAGACTAACATTAGCGTAGATGCCATTCTTCTTATGATGTAACGAGTACATCAGGTGTTATTGGAAGTGTTCCCGGTTCTGGCTGACCTAGTTAATGCAGCCTAAAACAATCATTTAACTGATTTGAATAATAGAAATTAAAAATGTTTTATGTGTATGCCATAGTAAAGAGATGTGTTTTTAGTCTAGATTTAAACTGACAGAGTGTGTCTGCTTCCCGAACAATGCTAGGAAGACTGTTCCAGAGTTTAGGTGCTAAATAGGAAAAGGATCGACCGCCTGCAGTTGATTTTGATATTCTAGGTATTATCAACTGGCCAGAATTTTGAGACCGCAATAGACGTGATGGAGTATAATGCGTTAAGAGCTCGCTCAAGTACTGGGGAGCTAAACCATTTAGTGCTTTGTAAGTAATCAGCAAGATTTTAAAATGTATACGATGTTTAATAGGGAGCCAATGCAGTGTTGCCAGAACCGGGCTAATATGGAAAAGAAGTCATCTGACTATACATTTTCTTTACATAAAGACTTTAGACCTACAGTACTGTTCAAAAGTTTTAGATCTGTATGTTTTTAAAAAAAAAAAAAAAATAAGTCTCTTCTGCTCACCAAGGCTGGATTTATTTGATCCAAAATAGTAAAAACAGTAATTATTGTGGAATATTCCACAGTATTTATTCCTGTGATGTCAAAGCTGAATTTTCAGCATCATTACTCCAGTCTTCAGTGTCACATGATCCTTCAGAAATCATTATGATTATTTGCTCAACAAACATTTCTTATTATTATGAATGTTGAAAACAGTTTTTTTCAGGATTCTTTGATAAATCAAAGATTCACTTTCCGTTCCCTCTGGGTTCAAAAGAATAACATTTATCTGAAATAAAAAGATTTTGTAACGTTATAAATGTCTTTACTGTGTTTTTTTTTTTTTTATCAATATAAGGCATCTTTGTGAATAAAAGTATTAATTTCTTTCAAAAAACAAAACAGCAACAAAAAAGCTAAACTCTTACTCAGAATGGTAGTGTATAATGTTACAATAGATTTCTATTTCAGATAAATGCTGTTGTTTTGAACTTTCTATTTATCAAAGAATCCTGAAATAAATTGTGCACAAATGTTTTCAACATTCATAATAATAAGAAATGTTTCTTGAGCAGCAAATCAGCATATTACAATGATTTCTGAAGGATCATGTGAAACTGAAGTAAATAAAATGGAATAAATTGCATTTTAAAAATATATCAAAATAGAAAACAATTATTTTAAATTACTTTAAAAAATGCTTCGCAATATTACTGTTTTTGCTGTATTTTGGATCAAATAAATGCAGCCTTGTTAAGCAGAAGAAATTTTTTGAAAACATTAAAAAATCTAAAACTTTTGAACGGTAGTGTATAGCTACTTGGATTTACACATGAAAACGACACATAGAGCAGTGGTAAAAAAAATACAGCGCAAAAGAGACGTTGAGGGCAAAAGTGCAAACAGGGACAATGCAAGATGAACGAAAACGAATTAGTCTCTATTTGAGCGCGCTTGTCGCGCGTCTACATTTAAAATAACGAACTTGAGCGCGCAAAAGACACAACATATGTGAACGGCCCCTTAGTCAGTGGTTACATCAGCGTAGCAGTCAATAAACGGGACATTTAGGCCCAATAAACGGGACGTCCCGGCTGATACGGGACAGTTGGCAACCCTACTTTTATATCATGCTGTGTTTAATCGAAACTCGATTCCAAAAAAGTTGGGACACTGTACAAATTGTGAATAAAAAAGGAATGCAATAATTTACAAATCTCATAAACTTATATTTTATTTACAATAGAATATAGATAACATATCAAATGTTGAAAGTGAGACATTTTGAAATGTCATGCCAAATATTGGCTCATTTTGGATTTCATGAGAGCTACACATTCCAAAAAAGTTGGGACAGGTAGCAATAAGAGACCGGAAAAGTTAAATGTACATAGAAGGAACAGCTGGAGGACCAATTTGCAACTTATTAGGTCAATTGGCAACATGATTGGGTATAAAAAGAGCCTCTCAGAGTGGCAGTGTCTCTCAGAAGTCAAGATGGGCAGAGGATCACCAATTCCCCCAATGCTGCGGCGAAAAATAGTGGAGCAATATCAGAAAGGAGTTTCTCAGAGAAAAATTGCAAAGAGTTTGAAGTTATCATCATCTACAGTGCATAATATCATCCAAAGATTCAGAGAATCTGGAACAATCTCTGTGCGTAAGGGTCAAGGCCGGAAAACCATACTGGATGCCCGTGATCTTCGGGCCCTTAGACGGCACTGCATCACATACAGGAATGCTACTGTAATGGAAATCACAACATGGGCTCAGGAATACTTCCAGAAAACATTGTCGGTGAACACAATCCAACGTGCCATTCGCCGTTGCCAGTTAAAACTCTATAGGTCAAAAAAGAAGCCATATCTAAACATGATCCAGAAGCGCAGGCGTTTTCTCTGGGCCAAGGCTCATTTAAAATGGACTGTGGCAAAGTGGAAAACTGTTCTGTGGTCAGACGAATCAAAATTTGAAGTTCTTTTTGGAAAACTGGGACGCCATGTCATCCGGACTAAAGAGGACAAGGACAACCCAAGTTGTCATCAGCGCTCAGTTCAGAAGCCTGCATCTCTGATGGTATGGGGTTGCATGAGTGCGTGTGGCATGGGCAGCTTACACATCTGGAAAGGCACCATCAATGCTGAAAGGTATATCCAAGTTCTAGAACAACATATGCTCCCATCCAGACGTCGTCTCTTTCAGGGAAGACCTTGCATTTTCCAACATGACAATGCCAGACCACATACTGCATCAATTACAACATCATGGCTGCGTAGAAGAAGGATCCGGGTACTGAAGTGGCCAGCCTGCAGTCCAGATCTTTCACCCATAGAAAACATGTGGCGCATCATAAAGAGGAAGATGTGACAAAGAAGACCTAAGACAGTTGAGCAACTAGAAGCCTGTATTAGACAAGAATGGGACAACATTCCTATTCCTAAACTTGAGCAACTTGTCTCCTCAGTCCCCAGACGTTTGCAGACTGTTATAAAAAGAAGAGGGGATGCCACACAGTGGTAAACATGGCCTTGTCCCAACTTTTTTGAGATGTGTTGATGCCATGAAATTTAAAATCAACTTATTTTTCCCTTAAAATGATACATTTTCTCAGTTTAAACATTTGATATGTCATCTATGTTGTATTCTGAATAAAATATTGAAATTTGAAACTTCCACATCATTGCATTCTGTTTTTATTCACAATTTGTACAGTGTCCCAACTTTTTTGTATTATAGAGCATAAGATATCCCCATGTCGTACGTGTATCTTTATTTAGCATTGAAAGGTTGCCTACCTATTTAATATTTCAACATGTTTCCGTTGATTTCACACATTTTAGTCTGGCAATAGTTCAGCTAGTAGCCTACAATGTGAAGTTTATGCAGCAATAATGCTAATATAAGTGAGAAGAAATGCTTTACCTTAAAAAATTCTCATAAATCACGTTCTGTTTCTTCTGAGGTAAATACAAGGTAAACTCACAGTGTGTCTTCCAAACTCGATGAAAATCAGAAGAATGAAAAAGCTGATTCTTTGTTTTGAGGTGATGGGGGGCATTTACAGGTTCGCGTTCCTTCCTCGTGGACGATTTGCATGTGAATTGCTTTGCGCGCGCATGGGTGTGGTCACATTAAAGTTAATGAGGCGCTGCTGGAGGAACTGTACCTCTCGCTGCGGATTACATAAACAGAGAATATTTGTTTTTATATAAATTACTTCATTTAAAAGTAGACATTCCAAGCTTTATAAAGAGATATCTGTCGTGTCTGTGTGACAAGTATTCTCTGAGTTCTGAGTTTATTTTCAGACGCATTTCAGAGTAGACATCACAGGGAGACAGACGGGAGAACGCGCATCCTGTTTGTTTTCTTTATTTAGCGAAAAGCACAACATTTAGTTTTTATTTTGAGTGTACATAAAAAAAGTAGACACTTTAAGCTTTGTAAAGACATATCGTTCATGTCTGTGAGGCCAAAGTATTTTAAGTTGTTTTACACTGTCATGAGGAAAAATCCAGCAAAACGCGCGGGCGCGTTCTTTGGGTTCAGGGGGTTAAGTAATGATCAAGTGTATTTGTAAGTATACTTAGTATACTTGCTACATAAATATCAGTGTACTATTTCAATACTGCTTGGGACTAAATTGGCCCACTTTAAGTATATAAAAAGTATACATTTAAGTGTACTATAAGTGTAACAGTAGTAAACTTTAAGTGCACACATACGTTTCTCATTTGTACTACAAGTGAACTTATAAGTATACACTAGTAGTTTACTATTTTAATACATAAAGTACATTTTTTAGTTTATGAAAGTACACTTTGAAGTGTACTCTCATTAAACTACTTATACTGCAAATATACTTTAAGTGAACATAACACCATACTTATAGTTTACTATTTATATCAGGGATCATCCTATCTGGCCCACGAGATCCACTGTCCTGCAGAGCTTAGCTCTAACCCTAATCAAACACACCTGAACATGCTAATCAATGTCTTCAGGATCCTTAGAAAATCACCGGCAGGTGAGTTTGATCAGGGTTGGAGCTAAACTCTGCAGCGCATTGGCCCTCCAGGGCAAGAAAAAGGCAACATTTTAAACCAAAAAGCTGAGAAAATTGTAGACTTTGTCCCGATGGGATTCAGAACGATTATCAAAACACAGATGACTGATGATCTGCTGCCTGCTGTGCTCGTGTGTGCTTTGCTTGCTTTTGAATCTTTATTTGATGTCATTCCCTGTTGTTTAAACTGCTAAATATAACTTACCCATCACCATATATTGTCTAATATTGCCTACCACATTAAATCTGACATCGCTAGCTTTTAATCTAAATCACTATCACGCATTAGCATTTCGCTAGCCTGTTAGCTTGCCATTTCTGCACTCGGGTCTCCTGTTTTCTGAGTACATCAAACAACTGTGGTAAGTTGGATTAATAAATACGGTAAGCCATGCCTCCTTCTCCTGTCATTGTCACTTGCACTGCATGTTTCATGTTTAGTATATCTTTCTCTGTTGGCGAACAGGGCTTCACATGTGATAAATGTAAGGAGATAGTCAGGCTGACGGAGAAGATTTCAGAATTAGAGACACGCATCCAGACTTTATTTGAGAGTAGTGATAATGTAACAGCTTTAGACACTGCTTTGGATGCGAATAGCTTAGTGAACTCTGTACATTGTTCGGTTCCGGCTGTAGAGCCCGTGCAGCAGGGCAACTGGGTGACGGTGAGACTGCATAGTCGCGGATCAAAATGCACCCACTGAGAATCCTGTTGAAAGTGCCCTAGTTATTGGCGATTCTATTACACGGAACGTGAAAATAGAGACACCAGCCACCATAGTCACATGTTTACCGGGAGCCAGAGCGCCTGACATCAAAGCAAATTTAAAAAGTGCTGGCTAATGCTAATCGTAAATTCTCTAAGATTATTATTCACGTCGGCACTAATGATGTTCGACTTCGCCAGTCGGAGATCACCAAAATTAGCATTAAAGAGGTGTGTGAACTCGCAAGTACGATGGCAGATGGCGTTTTTTGCTCTGGTCCCCTCCCCGTTAAAAGGAGTGATGAGATACTTAGCAGACTATCATCACTCAGTGGCTGGTTGTCTAAATGGTGTCTGCAAAATAACATAGGGTTCATAGACAATTGGAAAAGCTTTTGCGGCAGACCTGACCTGTTGAAAAAAGATGGCATCCTTCCTGGGATGGTGCCGCTCTTCTCTCTAGTAATTTGGCACATAGTCTTAGAGCTAAACCTTGACTAACTGGGGCCCAGGTCAGGAAGCAGACGGACTGGCTTACCCGACTGTCTGCTAGCTGTCTCACGTCACAGAAGTCAGATAAATCCCAGCACATAGAGACTCTTTCACCTAGATATTATCACATAGAGACTGTGTCTGTTCCACGAATTAGTAAATACAAAAAAACATCAAAACCATTCAACGGTAAAAATTTAATTGATGTCCAACAAATAAACAACAAATATAATACAGATGATCAAATGATAAAGCTCGGGCTGCTGAATATTCGATCCCTTTCCTCAAAAGCGCTTATTGTTAATGATATGATTACAGATCATAATCTAGATGTGCTGTGTTTGACAGAAACTTGGCTAAAACCTGACGATTACATTACTTTAAATAAGTCCACCCCCCAAGATTATTGTTATAAACACGAGCCGCGTCTGAAAGGTAAAGGGGGAGGTGTTGCTGTAATTTATAATAATATCTTCGGTATTACTCAGAAGTATAGTTTCAAATATAATTCCTTTGAAGTTTTGGTGCTTTATGTAACGTTATGTAGTGAAACTGATAAATCCCGTTTGACATTTGTGTTGGCTACTGTATACAGGCCAACAGGGCACCATACAGACTTTACCAAAGAATTTACTGATTTTCTATCAGAGTTAGTACTGGCTGCAGATAAAGTCCTAATTGTTGGTGATTTTAATATTCATGTAGACAATTAAAAAGACGCATTGGGATTGGCATTTAGAGACATTCTAAACTCTATTGGAATAAGGCAACACGTGTCAGGACCCACTCATCGCCGTAATCATACTTTAGACCTAATACTGTCACATAGAATAAATGTTGATACCATTGAAATTCTGCAGCAGAGCGATGACATCTCAGATCATTACCTAGTATCATGTACACTTAATTTAGCAAAGGCTGCAAAGCCGTCCCCTCGCTTCAAATGTGGCAGGACTATCACTGCTGCGACTAAAGATTGCTGTGTAAATAATCTTCCTTATCAGTTTCATCTCCTCAGCATCCCAGATAGCCTAGAGGAACTCGATGTTGCAACAGAAACTATTGACTCTCTCTTTTCCAGCACTTTAGAAACAGTTGCTTCCCGGCGCTTAAAGAAGATTAAAGAAAATAGTCCAACGCCGTGGTACAACGAGCACACCCGGGCCCTTAAAACAGCAGCCAGAAAAATGGAGCGCAGCTGGAAGAAAACAAAACTGGAAGTTTTTCGCATTTCGTGGAAAGAGAGCATGACTGCATACAGAAAGGCCCTAAAAACTGCTAGATCTGCTTATTTCTCGACTCTCTTAGAAGAAAACAAACACAACCCTAGGTATTTATTCGATAC
This sequence comes from Coreius guichenoti, assembly GCA_039654105.1. NCBI lineage: Eukaryota > Metazoa > Chordata > Actinopteri > Cypriniformes > Gobionidae > Coreius > Coreius guichenoti. The sequence goes on along the minus strand of JBAPCB010000049.1, from coordinate 541,530 downwards.
AGTGGCTAAATTAACCAAAGATAAAGCTTCAACTTCTGATGTTTATAAACAGCACAGCAGTAATGACTTTATGAACTTCTTTACTTGTAAGATTGATAATATTAGGAAAAAAATAACCATGCAGCCATCTACTACAGTATCACATCAGACAGTGCATTGTAGTGTCACTGAGGAAAAATTACATTCATTCACTGCTATAGGAGAAGAAGAATTGGCTAAACTTGTTAAATCATCAAAATCAACAACATGTATACTCGACCCTATACCGACTAAACTACTAAAAGAGATGCTTCCAGAGGTCATAGATCCTCTTCTTAATATCATTAATTCATCCTTGACATTAGGATATGTACCGAAAACTTTTAAGTTGGCTATTATTAAACCACTTATTAAAAAACCGCAACTTGATCCTACAGAATTAGTCAATTACAGGCCAATCTCAAATCTACCCTTTCTGTCAAAAATACTAGAAAAGGCAGTGTCCTCACAATTATGCTCCTTTTTAGAAAGAAATGGTATCTGTGAGGATTTCCAGTCAGGATTTAGACCGTATCATAGTACTGAGACTGCTCTCATTAGAGTTACAAATGATTTACTCTCATCATCTGATCGTGGTTGTATATCTCTATTAGTGTTACTTGATCTTAGCGCTGCATTCGATACTATCGACCACAACATTCTTTTGAATAGACTTGAAAATTATGTTGGCATTAGTCGAATTTCATTGGCATGGTTTAAATCATACTTATCTGACCGTTATCAGTTTGTAGCAGTAAATGAAGAGATGTCACACCGATCACAAGTTCAGTATGGAGTACCGCAGGGCTCAGTGCTAAGACCGTTGCTTTTCACCCTGTACATGCTACCACTGGGAGATATTATTAGGAAGCATGGCGTCAGTTTTCATTGTTATGCTGACGATACTCAGCTCTATATTTCTTCACGCCCTGACAAAACTTACCAATTCACAAGATTAACGGAATGCATAGCTGATATAAAAAATTGGATGACTAGTAATTTCCTGCAACTTAATTTAAAAAAAACTGAATTTTTAATCATTGGACAAAAAAACTCCACAAGTAGTAACCTAGAATACTGTCTAACACTCGATGGCTGCTTTGTCAAGTCCTTATCGTCAGTTAGGAACCTGGGTGTGCTCTTTGATACCAATCTCTCATTTGAAAGCCACGTTTCTAGCATCTGTAAAACTGCATTCTACCATCTTAAAAATATATCTAAATTACGGCACATGCTTTCAATGCAAAATACTGAACAGTTAGTTCATGCATTCATGACCTCAAGGCTAGATTATTGTAATGCTCTACTGGGTGGTTGCCCTGCTCGCTTAATAAATAAACTGCAGCTTGTCCAAAACGCAGCAGCTAGAGTTATTACTAGAACCAGGAAGTATGACCATATTAGCCCGGTTCTGGCAACACTGCATTGGCTCCCTATTATATATCGTATACATTTTAAAATCTTGCTGATTGCTTACAAAGCACTAAATGGTTTAGCTCCCCAGTACTTGAGCGAGCTCTTAACGCATTATACTCCGTCACGTCCATTGCGGTCTCAAAATTCTGGCTAGTTGATAATACCTAGAATATCAAAATCAACTGCAGGTGGTCGATCCTTTTCCTATTTAGCACCTAAACTCTGGAACAGTCTTCCTAGCATTGTTCGGGAAGCAGACACACTCTGTCAGTTTAAATCTAGACTAAAAACACATCTCTTTACTATGGCATACACATAAAACATTTTTAATTTATATTATTCAAATCAGTTAAATGATTGTTTTAGGCTGCATTAACTAGGTCAGCCAGAACTGGGAACACTTCCCATAACACCTGATGTACTCGTTACATCATAAGAAGAATGGCATCTACGCTAATGTTAGTCTCTGTTTATCCCGAGGTTTACTGCAGTCGGCTGGATCCGGGCCGTATCCAGACCAGATGGTGGACCTTAGCCTGGACATGACGAACGCATCCCTGAAGTGTCTGTAGAGACTGTGTCAATTAAACTCCCCCCTGTAAATGCCGCATCGACACGACATCCTCATTAAACTCGTCCCCGGCGTGACGACTCCAATCTTTCGAATAATCCTACGAATATCTATTGATCTAATATGACTTCTGACCTGTAATGTTGCCAGAATCATAATCATACACTATTTGTTCGTCGGCCAGAGGAGAACTGGCACCCCGACTGAGCCTGGTTTCTCCCAAGGTTTTTTTCTCCATTCTGGCCACTGAAGGAGTTTTGGTTCCTTGCCACCGTCGCCTTTGGCTTTTGGCTTGCTCAGTTGGGGACACTTAAATTTCAACTATATTACTGATCTGCCCGCATTGACACTATATGATAATTGAAATGAGCTGATGACATCACCGTTTTCACCAAAGCGGCTGTACAGCCGAATCAAATTCTGTTGCATTATTTTCCTGTTAACACTGTGAAGCTGCTTTGAAACAATTGGCATTGTAAAAAGCGCTATATAAATAAAGGTGATTTAGATGGAGTCGATGGAGTCCATCAACACCCCCAAACCTTCACAGTCGTTTCCTCGTCATGGGTCGATATTTCAAACAATGTAAGTTTAATAAGACTGTATGTAAAGCTATGTGAAAAAAGTACATTTAATAAGCTGCTCAATCAAAAGAGTAAACACAATTACAAGCCAAGTATACTTAGAATACTTAATTATACTTTTAAGTGTATCTCGATCAAAAGATTGAGTACAAGTATAGGCCAAATATACTTAGACTTTTCTGTCAGTATGAGTCAAGTACACTTAAGTGCAATTTTAAGTATATTCCTGAGAAGTACATCAAGTATATTTCTTATTTTTAGTTAAAAAGAAGTATACTAATAGCACACTTGAATAAACTTATTTTCTGTAAGGGAATGAATAAAGTGACTGCACTGACATACCGTACACTCATTGCTGTTTGTTAAAGGTGCTGTGTGTAAGTTAAAGCATAAAAATACCATCATATGTTTGCAGATATTTAGGAAACATGCTAAATTCGTGTACTCATTTCTCCGAAAAACAACGCTACAGCCAGTTATTCTGCTTTGAAATGTGTGTTCCATGTGGGAATGTCTGTTTTTGTTTTCGCCTGTGCGATAGTATTTAGACGCCCCAGGGGCCTATACCATGAAGCCGGTTTAACTGGCTAGCCAGATATGTTTAAGCTTAATTTGTGCCAATCCTGGGTTTTAGGTACCATTTAAAGTGGTTTGGCTTTTAGCAGTGTTCATCTCCATAGTAACTTACGCTCAAGGGCAGGTTATGTTCTGGATAAGAGTTCTCAAACTGAAATTGGACCAATCAGCTGTGAGCAAAGTGACACACCTCTGATGCAATAAAGTCACTCCCCCTGTTTCTACTCCAAATTAATGGTCACTACATAGCAAATGGTTTTTAAAGACTAAAGTGTCTGGTTTTTAACAATGCTTATTTATAATAATAATAATAATAATAATTTTTAATGATTTAGATATCATTTATGTAATTATTATACCCTTAATCAATTACACATGTATCATTTTAGTTAATCAATCATTAATAGGCACTTAGTTAAAATTAATATAAATAGCCTATATAAAGGTCATACAAATAAGCTTTAAAATCAATAAATAAAGGAATAAAAATGACTACATGTGAGCTTAAATGTTCAGTTCTCTCTATATATCAACTAAACTAACTTCATAACTTTTACTTGCATTGACGTAGTAAGATTTTTTCCTCTTTCATAGACAGCTCTTTCCTTCTTGCTGTGTAAATTTATTTAAATGCTTATTTTTCAATCATGTAATATTCTGCAGAAGAGAGAAGTGAATCTCAGTTCCACTGATCCACAGTATGTGATTGGCTGTTCACTACTGATGTCACATCTAAACTCCTAAACTCAGGATCAAAGCCAGAGTTGGCAGAGAAAGCTGATGATCAGCATCATGGGACCAACAAAGCCTGAATTGATTGGTTTGTTTTTGTCAATTTGAAACTAATTCTGCAACCCTGAGTTTGTTAAACTACCATCATGGTACAGGCCCCAGGTTGCCAGTTGGCAGAAAACACAGCGTATTGAAGCCATGGAAGCTAGCAAACAAACCGGGTCAGAGGTCGCAGATTCTACCCGACCTAAAAAGCCTCAGCATCCATCTAAAAATCTCTATGAACGAGAGCACATTAAATCAACTCCTCCCCAGTGTGTGTCTCCTCGCCTTCCATTGTCCATTGTGCTCGTTCCTGTTGCATGTCCTCAAACTGACCCGCGTGAGCGTCGAGTCTGAGGAAGACGGGGCAGGGCAAACTATATTTTGAATTGGGACTGCAGTACCCATTTCAACCACTAGCTGTCATTCTTACATACTGCACCTTTAACAGTAAACACATAATACATTTGTGACTGTGAAGAGTTCAGAGATACTGGTCTATTTTTGTATGCTGCATCCATTATAAGTTCAGCCTTTCTCTCTGGTGTCTGTAGGATCCCTCTAATAACTGTGGTATATGTGAAGCTTATAGACATTGACGTGAACACTGCAGGGGACTCGTACTGTGGGCTCATTAGGGTTGTGGCAGCCATAAGTGACTTTTACTCTATTCCTCCGAGGGCGTGCGTGTGATACTGTATCTGTCACGCTCTACTGCTCTAATTAGTCAAGACCAACTTTAGAAGAAACCTCAAAGGTCCAGAACAAACTGTGATGCGTTTCTTCTTAATTTGGCCAAATGTTTGTGTGCACCCTCTAAAGTCGGAAAACCTGGCTGGATGTAGCGTAGGATCGGTCTGTCAAAGGCAGGTGTGAGTTTGGATCAAACATGTTTCTCGTGAAGAGAGACCAGCGCTGCTCGCCTCAGACGAGGGACTCTTAGGATGAAGTGCATCGCTGTCCACACACACACAGTAATTGGTCCCACAGAAATAAGGTTTGATTCTAGCATTAGTGAAATCTCACCCTGCAGATGCTGTGCCGTAGACTGTCGGCTAAAGGTGGCACAGTCATTGTCGTCAGAGGAGGAAGACTGGAATAATAAAAGAACTGACCTGTTTTCCATAAGGCAGCGTAATGGTAAAAGAACCCTGACCTACGCTTGGCAAAGTGTCAGCGAGGGGGCTTCTCCCAATGGAAAGTAATATATCATCGTTAAATAAGACCAAATTGTAGACCATGGCAAAAAGGGAACGAGATTGCATGATAGAGAATAACACAAATTTCTGGGTCACAGATGTTGTCTTTTGTGTTTTACAGAAGCTGGAACAACACGAGGGCGAGTAAATGATGGCAGAATGATCATTAATGACAACTATTAAGACAAAAGCACTTTAGCACACGCGTACAATGTAAACGCAAATGTTATGGTTAGGCTTTAGTATTGTGTGCTGTGCTAAAACTGATGTTATCAGATGTGGTTGCTCTTTCTGTAGGCCATGTTATTTCCGTGTCTCCTCTGTGTTTGCTATTAGGTCATTTACTCAGCATAAGTTTGGCGTGTGAAGCCTATAGAGTAATATTAACAATGTCTTTGGGTGTCAGTACAGGAGGCATGCTGTGGTAAACTCTTTACCACAGTACCTGTGTGGACTGTGCTTTAAAAGTTTGATGAGAGACCAGAAAAGCAATCTACAGAGCTTTGAAAAGCTCACACACACGACTCTAAACCCCACGGAGCAGCAGAAGCTCCTGTACTCTCACACAATGACAAATGAGCTGCCGTCTCCCATTCAGAGCTATATATCATGCCTGGTGTAAAGGCCTCATAATGCCACAGCCAAACTTCCTATTAAAGAAAGATTTTATTTTCAGGAGATTTTATTTATTTTCAGAGACATAGAGAACACAACTCTAACTGCAGTTATCAAATAGTCACATAACAATTTGCATTTATATTTGTATGATATTAAGCCAAATGATTTAATATATTCAATAAATCTTTAATAAATATTCAATTTAATATATTCCATCCATCCATCCACCCATCCATGCATCCATCCATCCACCCCTCTATTGATCCATCCATCCATCCTTCTGTCCATCCATCCACCCACCCATCCATCCATCCATCCATCCATCCACAGACCCACCCACTTATCCGTCCGTCCATCCATCCATCCATCCATCCATCCACCCATTCATCCATCCACCCACCCACCCATTCATCCATCCACCCACCCTTCCGTCCATCCATCCACCTGTCCGTCGGTCCATCCATCTATCCACTAATCCACCCGTCCATCCATCCATTAATCCGTCTGTCCATCAGTCCATCCGTCCATCCGTCTGTCCATCCACCCACTCACCCATCCGTCTGTCCATCCACCCACTCACCCATTCGTCTGTCCATCCACCCACCCATCCATCCATCCATCCATCCATCTATCCATCCATCCACCCACCCATCCATCCATCCACCCACCCATCCATCCATCCATCCGTCCGTCCGTCCAACCATCCATCCAGCAATCCGTCTGTCCATCCACCCACCCACCCATCCAGCCATCCATCCTCCAAACACTTTTTTTTCTGTAGCATCGTGGGAATGCTGGATGGAGGTCAGGTTATATTAATACTCACACCAGACAATTCAGTGTCTCCAATTCTCCTATGCTGCATGTCTTTGAATTGTGAGGGAAACCAGCACAAACCCACACAGACACAGAGAGACTCCACACAGAAAGGCCTCCTAGCTCAACCAGGACCCCTGATATGGCCAGTGCATATATTTACCAATGATAAAGATGTACAGTATACGTTTATAAAAGCACAGATCTGTAATGATTGAATATTTGACTTTAGAACACGTTGCTACAGGCATGTGTGTTCAGGAAGAATAACTAGTGAGTTATTGAGAGAGAAAATCGAACACAATGTCATGGTCATATTTATCAACAAATACAACAAACACAATGGCACAATTACTCGTCAGATGCATTAGTTACTTTACAACAGTTGGATCCACAGGGTCCATGTCATTTGGTCTTTTCCAACGGAAATAAAATGCTAAATATTTTATGTACACAAAATAATCATGTTGTAACTATCGGCAAATGATCAGTCTGATGTAAAACTCACAGAAGAGGATGGATACGCCAGTGGAAAATAATACCTGCATGTTAGCACCCAACGCAAAACGTTGGCAAAATAGTCTCAATCGTTTGTGTTTCGTTTGTGCTGGTTTGTGCAGTAAAAATTTTTGTTTGTGCTGCTTCGGTTTTTTAGATATTAAATTAATATTTATAGGTCATTCTGAGGTCACCCAGCCCCCCCACATGCTCCAAATTCACCCCAAATAGTCTCGTTTGTTTGTGCTGGTAAAATTTTCGATTGTGCTGCTTCAGTTTTTTAAATATTAGACACTGAATTATAGTCGACTTAAAGGCTGATATTTAGTAGGCTTTTTATTGTATTGAATACAATAGAAACAGATCACTTAATTGGTCACAAAGATCAAATATAACTTGGTAGCAGTCTTTGTCGTTCTGATATATTAGGCTATATCTTGTTTTGTGTGTAGTCAGTACGATTTATGAGCAGTGAGCATTTTATTTCGGGTTTGTAATGTATTCAATCTCTTATCAAAATGTTGCTAGTAAAGTTGTTTTAATTTAAAAACAGCAACTCCTTATCAATGTTTTTGTAGTCGTGTAGTGGTGTTTATTAAAAACTTCTTAGTGTTCAGACATTATATAATGTCTATACAGCAGCAGCTCAATATTCATCTGGTGTCGTAATCTTTTTCTGTTACTCACTTTCTCTCTGGGCAAAATGGATTTGTGTGCGAGTGCCATCAAGTCGTAGTTTTATGTAACTAAATCAGCTCTCGGCACAAGAACAAAAGCACAAATCTCCTCGGTGTGAACACACTTTAAAAATCGAATTGCAAAAGACTTTGTCAAGACTAATCATCACATAATTTGTTCAATAAACAATTATTTTTACTTCATTCACTGGTCTCTCCTGATTGAACTTTTTATTTATTTACAAGGAGTTTCATCTGCTGCACTTCACTCCCACCACTAGGCGCAAGAGACACTTCTGTTCAAGATGCTCTCGTGGAAATTAGCATAGTAGAGGAAAAGTCGATATATAAAATCAAACTACAAAAGTTATTAAATCAAATCTGGCAAATGTAAGTACAATGTTTAACACTGTCAGTTACAATATTATTAATTAACTTCAAGATTAAGGGTACACAAGGGAAAGTCCATTATTTTGTACTTCTGTTGCTGTACTGCAGGCTTCTGGCATGGCTCATCTTCAGACCGTGGTGGAAGAAGGCCTTAACCTTCCGGAGTCCCACTGCCTCAGGCCAATCCAAAGTCCGTCACAGTGTCCCTCTGCATTCAAGACCGGTACCTCAGGGAAAGTTTCTCACAGTTACAGTCTGAGAGAACTTCTGTGGATTGACACTGACCTGGGAAGCAACTCCACAGAATTTGCTTTTGTGTGAATTTCCCTCCAATCTGATGCTCCAAGGAGAGAGATTTACTTTGAGGGCAGTCATTGCTTTCAGAGGAGGCTTAACCCAGGCTGCTCTTGGACATTATGTGGCCTACTGCAGGAGGTGTATGGAGGTATGACGACCTGAGAAGTGGAGTGACAGGAGCATCAGAAAAAAATTAAATATGCCCATATGCTGTATTATACACAAAAGACTAATTGCATTGTTTAAATTTATTTTTCACGAGTACAAGTATTTTTGTTGTAAGCCACACAACCTTGTTTTCCTATTCCTGTTTGGAGAAGAAGTATCTGCTTTTCTGGAAGTCATGTCATGTCACCTTTATTTATATAGCGCTTTTTACAATGCCAATTGTTTCAAAGCAGCTTCACAGTGGTAACAGGAAAATAATGCAACGGAATTTGATTCGGCTGTACAGCCGCTCTGGTGAAAACGGTGATGTCATCCATCTCATTTAAATTATCATATAGTGTCATTGCGGGCAGATCAGTAATAATAGTTGAAATTTAGGTGTCCCCAACTGAGCAAGCCAAAAGCTAAAGGCGACGGTGGCAAGGAACCAAAACTCCTTCAGGCCCAGAATGGAGAAAAAAACCTTGGGAGAAACCAGGCTCAGTCGGGGTGCCAGTTCTCCTCTGGCCGATGAACAAATAGTGTATGATTATGATTCTGGCAACATTACAGGTCAGAAGTCATATTAGATCAATAGATATTCGTAGGATTATTCGAAAGATTGGAGTCGTCACGCCGGGGACGGGTTTAATGAGGATGTCGTGTCGATGCTGCATTTACAGGAGGGAGTTTAATTGACACGTTCTCTGCAGACACTTCAGGGATGCGTTGGTCATGTCTAGGCGCAGGTCCACCATCTGATCTGGATACGGCCCGGATCCGGCCGACTGCAGTAAACCTCGGGATAAACAGAGAGACTAACATTAGCGTAGATGCCATTCTTCTTATGATGTAATGAGTACATCAGGTGTTATGGGAAGTGTTCCCGGTTCCGGCTGACCTAGTTAATGCAGCCTAAAACAATCATTTAACTGATTTGAATAATATAAATTAAAAATGTTTTATGTGTATGCCATAGTAAAGAGATGTGTTTTTAGTCTAGATTTAAACTGACAAAGTGTGTCTGCTTCCCGAACAATGCTAGGAAGACTGTTCCAGAGTTTAGGTGCTAAATAGGAAAAGGATCGACCGCCTGCAGTTGATTTTGATATTCTACGTATTATCATGGCCAGAATTTTGAGACCGCAATAGACGTGATGGAGTATAATGCGTTAAGAGCTCGCTCAAGTACTGGGGCGCTAAACCATTTAGTGCTTTGTAAGTAATTAGCAAGATTTAAAAATTTATACAATGTTTAATAGGGAGCCAGTGCAGTGTTGCCAGAACCGGGCTAATATGGTCATACTTCCTGGTTCTAGTAAGAACTCGAACTGCTGCGTTTTGGACCAGCAGCAATTTCTTTATTAAGCGAGCAGGGCAACCACCCAGTAGAGCATTACAATAATCTAGCCTTGAGGTCATGAACGCATGAACTAACTGTTCAGCATTTTGCATTGAAAGTATGTGCCGTAATTTAGATATATTTTTAAGATGGTAGAATGCAGTTTTACAGATGCTAGAAACGTGGCTTTCAAATGAAAGATTGGTATCAAAGAGCACACCCAGGTTCCTAACTGACGATGAGGACTTGACAGAGCAGCCATCGAGTGTTAGACAGAATTCTAGGTTATTACTTGTGGAGTTTTTTTCTCCAATAATTAAAAATTCAGTCTTTTTTTAATTAAGTTGCAGGAAATTACTAGTCATCCAATTTTTTATATCAGCTATGCATTCCGTTAATCTTGTGAATTGGTAAATTTCGTCAGGGCGTGAAGAAATATAGAGCTGAGTACTGTCAGCATAACAATGAAAATTAACACCATGCTTCCTAATAATATCTCCCAGTGGTAGCATGTACAGGGTGAAAAGCAACGTTCCTAGCACTGAGCCCTGCGGTACTCCATACTGAACTTGTGATCGGTGTGACATCTCTTCATTTACTGCTACAAACTGATAACGGTCGGATAAGTATGATTTAAACCATGCCAATGCAATTCCACTAATGCCAACATAATTTTTGAGTCTATTCAAAAGAATGTTGTGGTCGATAGTATTGAATGCAGTGCTAAGATTGAGTAACACTAATAGAGAGATACAACCACGATCGGATGATAAGAGTAAATCATTTGTAACTCTAATGAGAGCAGTCTCAGTACTATGATACGGTCTAAATCCTGACTGGAAATCCTCACAGATACCATTTCTTTTTTAAAAAGGAGCATAATTGTGAGGACACTGCCTTTTCTAGTATTTTTGACAGAAAGGGTAGATTTGAGATTGGCCTGTAATTGACTAATTATGTAGGATCAAGTTGCGTTTTTTTAATAAGTGGTTTAATAATAGTCAACTTAAAAGTTTTTGGTACATATCCTAATGACAAAGATGAATTAATGATATTAAGAAGAGGATCTATGACCTCTGGAAGCATCTCTTTTAGTAGTTTAGTCGGTATAGGGTTGAGCATACATGTTGTTGATTTTGATGATTTAACAAGTTTAGCCAATTCTTCTTCTCCTATAGCAGTGAATGAATGTAATTTTTCCTCAGTGACACTACAATGCATGATGGTCCCGCTTGTTCGGTCTCTGGGGGCCTGGCTAGCGCTCCCCAGGCCGTCTCGCTGGCTCATCTGTACCATCAGACTCGGCTATGCGATTCAGTTCGCCCGCCGGCCTTCCAAGTACAAGGGCATCCACTTCACCTCCGTGCGAAGCAGCGATGCTCATGTCTTGCGGTCAGAGATCAATGTCCTGCTGGCGAAGGACGTGGTCGAGCCGGTTCCTCCAGCTGATATAAGGTCGGGGTTCTACAGCTCCTGCTTCATTGTACCTAAGAAAGGCAGTGGGTTACGGCCAATCTTGGACCTGCTTGTCCTGAATCGGGCTCTGCACAAGCTCCCGTTCAAGATGTTAACGCAGAAACGCATTTTCGAATGCATCCGTCCCCGAGATTGGTTTGCAGCGATCGACCTGAAGGACGCGTACTTTCATGTCTCAGTTCTCCCTCAACACAGACCGTTCTTAAGCTTTGCGTTCGAAGGGAGGGCATATCAGTACAAAGTCCTCCCCTTCGAGCTGTCCCTGTCGCCTCGCGTCTTCACGAAAGTCGCAGAGGCAGCCATTGTTCCGCTCAGAACGCGGCGTATTGATCCTTAACTATCTCGACGACTGGCTCGTACTGGCTCAGTCTCGGGATCAGTTGCGCGAACACAGCCTGTTGGGACTTTGGGTCAACCGAGAGAAGAGCAAACTCTGCCCCACGCAGAGGATCTCTTATCTCGGTATGGAGCTGGATTCGGTCAACCAGACTGCGCGCCTCACAGAGGAGCGAGTCCGGTCAGTGTTGAACTGCTTGAATACGTTCAATGGCAGGACAGCGGTCCCACTGAAATTTTTTCAGAGGCTCCTGGGGCATATGGCATCTGCAGCCGCGGTAACGCCACTCAGATTGCTTCATATGAGATCGCTTCAGCACTGGCTTCACGGCTGAGTCCCGAGATGGGAGTGGCAGAGCGGCAAGTACCGGGTCCCAGTTACTCCGTACTGTCGCCAAACCTTCAGCCCGTGGTCGGACCCTTCACTTCTACGGGCAGGAGTGCCCTTAGAACAAGTGTCCAGGCATGCTGTGGTCTGCGACATGTAAGGCCTGCCGCATGTTGTAACTCGCCCGCCATCTCCTCCTTTGGAGTCAGAAGCATCTGAGGTTGCTTCGGGCCATTCACATCCCTGGTGCGCTCAATCGGACAGCCGACGAGCTCTCACGACAGTCGACACCTCCGGGAGAGTGGCGACTCCATCCCCAGGTGGTCCAGCTGATATGGGACCTCTTCGGAGCTGCACAGGTAGACCTGTTACTATTCCCTGACCGGGGGAGCCCTCGGCATGGATGCACTGGCGCACAGCTGGCCCCGGGACCTGCGCAAGTATGCGTTTCCCCCAGTGAGCCTTCTTGCACAGACTCTGTGCAAAGTCAGGGAGGACGAGGAGCAGGTCTTGTTAGTTGTGCCCTACTGGCCCAACCGGACCTGGTTCCCCGAACTCACACTCCTCGTGACAGCCCCTCCCTGGCCCATTTCTCTGAGGAAGGACCTACTTTCTCAGAGACGGGGCACTCTATGGCACCCGCGTCCAGACCTCTGGAAACTCCATGTCTGGTCTCTGGATGGGACACGGAGGTTCTAGGTGGCCTGCCACAGGCTGTGGTAGACACCTTCACTTCTGCTAGAGCTCCCTCTACGAGGCGTCTCTATGCGTTGAAGTGGAACCTGTTCGTTGAATGTTGCTCTTCCCGCCGGGAAGACCCCCGAAGGTGTTCGGTTAGAGTCGTGCTTTCTTTCCTGAAAGATGGGCTGGAGCGAAGGCTGTCTCCCTCCACCCTCAAAGTGTACTTCGCAGCAATTGCGGCGTATCACGACGCAGATGAAGGTAAGTCCTTAGGAAAGCACGACCTAATCATCAGGTTCCTCAGAGGTGCGAGGAGGCTAAATCCTCCTCGTCCAAACTTGTTACCCTCTTGGGACTTAGCTCTGGTGCTCAGGGCACTTCAGAGTCCTCCCTTTGAGCCTTTACAGTCTATAGAGTTAAAGATCCTGTCAATGAAGACAGTGCTCTTGACTGCATTGGCCTTTATCAAGAGGGTAGGGGACCTGCACGCACTTTCGGTCAGCGAATCGTGCCTAGAATTCGGGCAGGCTAACTCTCACGTCATCCTGAGACCCCGGCCTGGATATGTGCCTAAGGTTCCTACCACTCCCTTCAGGGACCAGGTAGTGAACCTGCAAGCGCTGCCTTCAGAGGAGGCAGACCCAGCCCTGGCTTTGCTCTGTCCCGTCCGCGCTCTCCGTGCCTACGTGGACCGAACTCAAAGCTTTAGGCCCTCAGAGCAGCTCTTCGTCTGTTACGGAGGCCAGCAGAAGGGAAATGCTGTCTCCAAGCAGAGGTTAGCCAACTGGATAGTGGATGCTATCGTCTTGGCGTACCAATCGCAAGACGTGCCTTGCCCGTTCAGGTTGCGAGGACACTCAACTAGAGGTGTAGCTTCCTCCTGGGCGCTGGCTCAAGGCACCTCGCTGACAGATATCTGTAGAGCTGTATGGCTGGGCGACACCTAACACATTCGCTAGATTCTATAGCCTCCGTGTAGAGCCGGTATCTTCCCGTGTACTCACCCCTAGTGGCCAGTAGTACGAAGGACCCGTTCTAGTGTCGGCTTGCAATGCCACTCCCGCCCGCTGGGCCGGATACGTGCATCTATTTTCTCCAGTTGTGTTCCCCAGAAATGGCTAACCCGAGCCTACACCTGTATGCATGTGGAACGTGTGTGTAGGCTCGGGTATCCATATGTAGCGGTCCCTACGGCGACCACATATGTGTATTCTTCCACGGTACAAGCTACCCTGCTCGGCTAGCCCGGTGTCTTTCCCTCGATAGAGCTCGCTCTGTCGTCTCTGACGGTGTTCTTTCCCCCCTAGAATTAGGTTGGAACCACCCCAGATACTGCCATATGTTGTACTCCCCTGTCGGTTAGTCCTTATGTGTAACTGCCACCTCTCCTTCCTTAGAAGGATGTGGCTACGCAGCGTTCCATCTTGCAAAACTGGCACGCTTTCCCAGCATTATCCAATAGTCACACTGAGTGGGTCTTGCAGAACAGCAGTGACTGACCTTCTCTGCTTAGAGCCCTGACTTGCCGCTCCAACATATGGGCGGGCCAGGGAGCTCAGGCAGAGCGCTGGAAGGGCCAGCGTCGTGGCGTGTTGGTAGGATCCCCAATTCGTCGGTCAGTTCCGACGTACGTCTCCGTTCCCTCCTTCAGGAAACAAGAGTTACATATGTAACCGAGACGTTACTACTTGTGGAGTTTTTTTGTCCAATAATTAAAAATTCTGTTTTTCCTGAATTAAGTTGCAGGAAATTACTAGTCATCCAATTTTTTATATCAGCTATGCATTCCGTTAATCTTGTGAATTGGTAAATTTCATCAGGGCGTGAAGAAATATAGAGCTGAGTATCGTCAGGATAACAATGAAAACTAACGCCATGCTTCCTAATGATATCTCCCAGTGGTAGCATGTACAGGGTGAAGAGCAACAGTCCTAGCACTGAGCCTGTGCTGCGGTACTCCATACTGAACTTGTGATCGGTGTGACATCTCTTCATTTACTGCTACAAACTGGTAACGGTCAGATAAGTATGATTTAAACCATGCCAATGAAATTCCACTAATGCCAACATAATTTTCGAGTCTATTCAAAAGAATGTTGTGGTCGATAGTATTGAATGCAGCGCTAAGATCGAGTAACACTAATAGAGATATACAACCACGATCAGATGATGAGTAAATCATTTGTAACTACACTCACCTAAAGGATTATTAGGAACACCTGTTCAATTTCTCATTAATGCAATTATCTAATCAACCAATCACATGGCAGTTGCTTCAATGCATTTAGGGGTGTGGTCCTGGTCAAGACAATCTCCTGAACTCCAAACTGAATGTCAGAATGGGAAAGAAAGGTGATTTAAGCAATTTTGAGCATGGCATGGTTGTTGGTGCCAGACGGGCCGGTCTGAGTATTTCACAATCTGCTCAGTTACTGGGATTTTCACGCACAACCATTTCTAGAGTTTACAAAGAATGGTGTGAAAAGGGAAAAACATCCAGTATGCGGCAGTCCTGTGGGCGAAAATGCCTTATTGATGCTAGAGGTCAGAGGAGAATGGGCCGACTGATTCAAGCTGATAGAAGAGCAACTTTGACTGAAATAACCACTCGTTACAACCGAGGTATGCAGCAAAGCATTTGTGAAGCCACAACACGCACAACCTTGAGGCAGATGGGCTACAACAGCAGAAGACCCCACCGGGTACCACTCATCTCCACTACAAATAGGAAAAAGAGGCTACAATTTGCACGAGCTCACCAAAATTGGACAGTTGAAGACTGGAAAAATGTTGCCTGGTCTGATGAGTCTCGATTTCTGTTGAGACATTCAGATGGTAGAGTCAGAATTTGGCGTAAACAGAATGAGAACATGGATCCATCATGCCTTGTTACCACTGTGCAGGCTGGTGGTGGTGGTGTAATGGTGTGGGGGATGTTTTCTTGGCACACTTTAGGCCCCTTAGTGCCAATTGGGCATCGTTTAAATGCCACGGCCTACCTGAGCATTGTTTCTGACCATGTCCATCCCTTTATGACCACCATGTACCCATCCTCTGATGGCTACTTCCAGCAGGATAATGCACCATGTCACAAAGCTCGAATCATTTCAAATTGGTTTCTTGAACATGACAATGAGTTCACTGTACTAAAATGGCTCCCACAGTCACCAGATCTCAACCCAATAGAGTATCTTTGGGATGTGGTGGAACGGGAGCTTCGTGCCCTGGATGTGCATCCCACAAATCTCCATCAACTGCAAGATGCTATCCTATCAATATGGGCCAACATTTCTAAAGAATGCTTTCAGCACCTTGTTGAATCAATGCCACGTAGAATTAAGGCAGTTCTGAAGGCGAAAGGGGGTCAAACACAGTATTAGTATGGTGTTCCTAATAATCCTTTAGGTGAGTGTATAATGAGAGCAGTCTCAGTACTATGATACGGTCTAAATCCTGACTGGAAATCCTCACAGATACCATTTCTTATATTATATTATTATCAATGTTGTGCTGCTTAATATTTTTCTTTTTTTTTTTGTGGAAACCATGATACACAATCATTCAAAGTTTGTATAAATATATAAATTAATACTTTTATTCAGCAAGGACACAATAAATTAATCAAAAGAGACAGCAAAGACATTTATATTGTTAAAAATATTTCTATTTCAAATAAATGCTGTTCTTTTTTACCTTTCTATAAATCAAAGAATCCACACAAAAATGTATCACGGTTTTTACAAAAAAAAAAAATTAAGCAAGCAGAAGTATTTTTAAACATTGATAAAAATAAGAACCATTCTTAATAATTAAGCATAAATAATAATTGATAATAATTGAGCACAAAATCAGCATTTTACTATGATTTCTGAAGGATCATGTGATATTGAAGACTGAAGTAATGATGCTGAAAATTGAGCTTTGACATCACAGAAATAATAATTATTAATAATTTAAAGTGTAATAATATTTCACAAATACAGCCTTTGGTGAGTTTAAGAGATTTAAAAATCTTAATGTTTCCAAACTTTTGACTGGTACTGTATAGGCCTATATACACACACACATATTTAGCCTATTGTATAAACAGATTAGCAAACAGATTATGGTGTGTGCATTTATGACAAGGTTAATTTTACTACTGTTATTCACGTAACAACATACAGTAACAAGTAAAAAACACTTACCTTGGAGTTTGTTTTACATTCCACACATCCTGTGATCCGCTGTGTCCGTTAAAAGTTGAAAATGCACAGTAACAGTGAAGTGAATGCTACTGTTTTATGTGATTTGGTTTGCCGTTTGAATCTTACCTGGCTACTTCTGTATTGTTAAAAAAAGAAAGCCGCAAAAACAAAACTTTTACCAGCACAAACAAACAAGACTATTTGGGTGAATTTGGAGCATGTGGGGGGGCTGGTGACGTCAGAATGACCTATAAATATTAATTTAATATCTAAAAAACCGAAGCAGCACAAATGAAAATTTTTACGGCACAAACGATTGAGACTATTTTGCCGAAATTTTCAAAATAATTGCTGTTCTCAGTTGGATTTAAAAACACAGTTGCCAAAACAGCCGGCCTTTGCAAAAAATCACTTGACTTTCTCTCTCGCTCTCTAATGACCCGGTTGCCGTATCAGAGCAAGAGAAGGAGAGAGATGGAAAGAGAGGTGTGATTAATATGGATAGAGCGCACTCAGGCTGCTTCATGCTGTGGGAACGCCATAAACTCCAACTCTTGAGAAGGCAGTCTTCCTCCCACTGCCTTCTCAGAAAAATAAACACTGTAAATATCTGTAAGTCTACATAGAAATGTGTTTGTCCTTGAAGCCATTCTTTGAGTCTTGAATTATTTACAGTGCATCATTTCAACTCTCAAAGATCTCTGAGACCCTCACTGCACAGCCTTGAGGGATGCGTTCTGTTCACAGAGAACAATCGCTTTCTCTGGCTGTCATAAACATCATTCAGCACCTGTATAACATCACTGGAAATGTCACAATAAGGGACAATTTGTGGGGTTTTGACACAGTTAGTATGCCTAACCTTGTCTGGCTAAGTGTTTGTAATATTGCACAATGACCCTAACGCTAAAGAGCAAACACTGCCATCAAACATCTGGAATCTCTATGGCCTCTAACTTTCACCCCTCAAAAGCTGAAGGGCCTCCAAACTCTTCGTCAGCATTTGTATTTCAGTCAGGACCATTGGAAGAAGTTGAAATTAAGAACTAACCTTTTAATTGGCGATGTCACTTTGTAAAGAAAGACTACGCGCCTGTGCAAATACACATTCAAGCGCGCGTGCCTATAGACTAAACACGTAACGCATGTGCATGCCGTCACCGTTTTTACAGATTCACGTTTTTGAAGTTCCCACGGAGATGATAACGGTGTCGTTTTCAAAACTTGCAAATCTATTTCAAAATTTGCGTTCTCAGGCAAAATGCCGCTGTTGTGTAAATGAACGGCCGGAACGCATTAAATGTTTTCAGTTGAAACGGTAGTTTGTGTAAGCCCCTAAGTTAATGATTTTAATGATTTTGTGAAAAGCGCTATATAAATGAAGGTGACGACTTGACTTTAGCACCTAAACTCTGGAACAGTCTTCCTAGCATTGTTCGGGAAGCAGACACACTCTGTCAGTTTAAATCTAGACTAAAAACACATCTCTTTACTATGGCATACACATAAAACATTATTAATTTCTATTATTCAAATCAGTTAAATGATTGTTTTAGGCTGCATTAACTAGGTCAGCCGGAACCGGGAACACTTCCAATAACACCTGATGTACTCGTTACATCATAAGAAGAATGGCATCTACGCTAATGTTAGTCTCTCTGTTTATCCCGAGGTTTACTGCAGTCGGCCGGATCCGGGCCGTATCCAGACCAGATGGTGGACCTTAGCCTGGACATGACGACCATATCCCTGAAGTGTCTGTAGAGACCGTGTCAATTAAACTCCCCCCTGTAAATGCCGCATCGACACGACATCCTCATTAAACCCGTCCCCGGCGTGACGACTCCAATCTTTCGAATAATCCTACGAATATCTATTGATCTAATATGACTTCTGACCTGTAATGTTGCCAGAATCATAATCATACACTATTTGTTCATCGGCCAGAGGAGAACTGGCACCCCGACTGAGCCTGGTTTCTCCCAAGGTTTTTTTCTCCATTCTGGCCCTGAAGGAGTTTTGGTTCCTTGCCACCGTCACCTTTGGCTTTTGGCTTGCTCAGTTGGGGACACTTAAATTTCAACTATATTACTGATCTGCCCGCATTGACACTATATGATAATTGAAATGAGCTGATGACATCACCGTTTTCACCAGAGCGGCTGTACAGCCGAATCAAATTCCGGTGCATTATTTTCCTGTTACCACTGTGAAGCTGCTTTGATACAATCGGCATTGTAAAAAGCGCTATATAAATAAAGGTGACTTGACTTGACTTGACTTGACTTAGCTAACCTAAGAAATCAGCAGTAGGTAAGATTTGAGCTGAACTGGAAATCACGGCAGTAAAGCAGCGTTTTCCAAAGTCATTGCTCTACAGTGCTACAGACTTCATGCGGCAGACCAATCCTGTCCGACTTGAAGCAGGACTGCATCTGAAATCGCATATTTGTGTGCAGTGTTGGGGAGTAACTAGTTACATGTAACAGAGTTAAGTCATTTAATTACAAAATAAATGTAACTGTTATCTGTTACAGTTACTGAGAAAAAAATATGTAATTAAATTACAGTTACTTATGAAAATGTTAACAATTACTAATGGGGTTACATCTGAATATTTTCTGTAAAAAGCTAGGATATGTTGAATAATATTAATTTGTTGTTTTGCCTGTTTTTGATGTGCACGACGCCTCCTGCCATTTAAAGGCTGTTTAGTAAAGTGATGCTATTCTGATGCTTTTGATTGGCTCTCTTGTTTGAATTTGACATCTGCCAATCAATCATCCTGACTGAGAGTTTCCAGCATGAGTGATAAAAATGTTTTCCAGTGCTGGAAATGTAAAAATAATTTCATCCAGAAATTAGAAAAGGGCGCAAATATAACTGTTCAGTGCAAAATATGTTTGCCAACTATTAAAATGGTATCGACATCGAAGGTTTCAATGTCGAAGCTAAGGAAGCATCTCCTATGATGAATGTTAACCTGAAGCGTCACCTAGTGGACAAATCTCTCTATTAGTTTGTCCCGTTTTGACTTGCAAAATAGAGCTATTTAACTAAACAACGATTGGCCATTGAGTCTAAACAATATTTTGGTGAAAAAAACTAGCACCATGTTTTACCATGCCTAATATGATCTCGCTCACTGCAGTGTGAACAAGTCTCATAGTAGCGCTGAGCGAACGCACAGAGTAGCATTATATAAGTCACTCAAATGTGTGTCATATGATAAAACAGCGATGCGTTCCCCCACATACGCATGAGCGGAAGAAGCGGAAGCGCTCAGAATAAAAGCTCCGCCCAATCAAGGAGTCAAGACACGCCTTTGTTCTGAATAAGAGCCCTCTAGCGGCGGAAAATTACATATTGTGGCTTTAAATGTTTGAAAATGATTAACAGTTGAAAACATTTGCTAGAAATTTAGAAAAGAGGTCAATCAAGAACACCAGATCTAAACAATAAGACTAACTGTGTTGAGCTGGAGAACAATGATTAGTTTCTGTCCATGAATGATCCAAACAGTTGCTCACCTGTCTAATAAAACACATCAGATATTAAAGCGGCTTTGGTGTTTCCATGGTTTCTACAAAATAAAACCGGAGGGTAAGGCGGGTATGATGTCATTGATAGGCGAGTGTCCTGGTTAAAAACGCTTATTTCTCTGGATTTAAACATTCTTAGAAACATTTGGGATAATATACACAAGTCAACAAAATATATAACACTTTTCTAGAGGATATTTTAATCCTAAAATCTTACATATTGTGCCTTTAATCAACATTTCTGTGTTAGCCAGCTCTCTTTTGATCAAATCAGCCTCACAAATAAATGGTGTTTTTCTAGCCATAAGAATGCAGTTTCCTTGAAATGCTTGTGCAGAATAGCTAGCATATAAAAGAGGCTCGTGAGCGAGATGTGTTCGTGAGAATGAAAGAGGACAGGCAGAGCTGTACGTGTCTTTCATCATTAATGAGCTGCATTCGCGTGTTTCGTTAGATGGCAGCAGAGCTCCAGAAGAAGCATCCGAGGAGAGAGGAGCTCTGCAGCATCCGCATCCGAGCCGCTGTCATTACCGAACCGAGCCGAGCTGAAGCAGAACACACACACACACACACACACGCACACGCACACGCGCGGGGACGGGGCAGAGCTGTGTTCATCGGAACCGGGCGAAATGAGCTGCTTTTGGATACACTCGATCTTCATCCCGGGATTCTTCCTACTCTTCGGATTCGAAGGTAAGACGCGACTGATGTGCTTTTGTCACGATCTGTTGTTTGTGCAGCTTGCGCTCGCGAGGCTTGTGTTCATGGCGCTATAAACAGAGGATGGGTCATTCATAACTTCAGTCTAGAGATTCAGCGCCTGAGTTATTCTCTGCCCTCTTCTGTCTCTGTGCTGGAGTTTGTTCAGCGAGTGTTCTCGAGACACACATTTTTTATTTCGCGGATAGATATGAACCTAGATTGATCTGAATCGGAGACAGATGTGTCGAGATGAGGAGCGAACGCGGTTGATTGTTGTTGTTGGAGAACCAGTGATACAGAACTACACCTGCATGTGTCCTTGCAGGACCTCAGCACACTGAAGCTTTCAAACAGGTCCTGCTGTCAGTGGTCAGTGTGTCAGCAGATGATGTTGAAATGGTCAGTGTTTGCACAGGCCGTAGAACTGACAGATGGAGCTTTTGTTTTAAAAAACCCCAACAACCTCCGGTGTAGTTACTTGAATTAAGGTGCCTGAGCAATAACTCTGGGGTTTTTCTTTCTAATGTTATTGATGAGGTTGCTTATGTCCATTAGTGCTATCGATTTGCTCTCAGGATAAACAGGGCGCTCATTAGGATGCACAGCAACTCTGGAAACCCAAAGACACTCAATTATCTCTCATTTAAATCAGAGCAGGGCTTTACAATGCATTTATACTGGAGATACTTTTCTTTGTCTAGTTACCAGTGCAAGCTGAAACCATGTTCTCGTGATTAGTATAATGTTTGCGTGTGGAGCTCCTGCTCTTCTGGACACACGTGTGCCGCTGCCGAAGTGTGTATGGGGAAACTGTAGGAAACTCTCTGTTGAACCAGGTAAATATGGGAAGTTACACACAGGTTTCACAAGGGTGTGAGCCTACAGTCAAACCAAAAATGATTCAGACACCAGATATAATGTTTCACTAGTGTGTGCAGGAAACTATAGTTCATTTCTGTAAGTGAGGATCGCAAAATAAAGTCAACTGAGACATATTATACCCAAAAATTGACTACCGGTAAAACTGATAAAAATTTGGGCCCAAAATTATTCAGACACTTTGAGCTGAGCATGTTTTGCTGAAGTGTTTGTTCTTTAATTGCTAATGCGACCTTTGACACCACAGACTGAACTAAATGAAACATTGCTTGGTCATTGGTTGATCTAAATTGGTATTATCTAATTGTGTTCTTAAATGTAATAGCTGATTGGTTGATTGTGACCCATTACATCCCAAAAGTTATCTGACATTATCAAGATGAATTTGTTCTGACAGTTCTTGGCATATTTTATTACCATTTTCTAAACTATAGTGAATAAACTGTGATAATGTGAGAAAATGTTGAAGGTGTCTGAATAAATGTTGGTCTGACTGTAAATGCAGATCATCCTTTAGCAACCAGAGGAAAGTTACTTGGAATAATACTTTGCCACTATGCGATCTCATTGTTTGGGTTATGATTATGAATCCTTAGCAGATGCACGGTACATAATCATACACAGGTACCATATGTTCATTTTGCATTACTCCGATACCCAAAATACACTAATATAGCCACCATATCTCCGGTCCGCTTGGGGACTGTGCCTGTGATTAAATGCACTTGTTCTCGTAGAAGTGCTAGTGCCTTTAGTTATTCGTGTCTGTGGAAAAGATGTGGAGCGTGAACTGATTCTTCTCGTTCCCAACAGTATTATTATGACTAACTCATTGGCATTCCTTCTCAGAAGAACATGAAAAAAGTATCATATCGTAATTGTGAACGGACTGACAGTTGTTTTATCAAAAATTCATAGCAAATCATGTACTGTATTTATTACTCGAACCGGTTTGGTTCCGTGACTCCATTTGCCTGCTGTTTAGAGCGGTCGTCATTATCAATTCCGGTCAGGCAGCATTTGATGGGTGCCGAGGAAAACAGGGAAGGAAATGAATTCTGCTCTGGGAGCGACTGATTCCATTCGGCTGTCCGTTTATTGACTTTCTGCACAGCTCCTGTAAAGGTGCTTCAGCAGCCACAGAGGTCAGAGAGCACTCAAACCTGAGCACTAGTCGCGTACGGTACGGTGTTGTGGTCAATCCTCAGGAATACTGCGAGTTCAGACTGACAGACTGCTGCTGTTTTTATTGATACGATAACTGAACTTTTAATACTTAAGAAGATTACAAAAAGCCCAAGTTTATGTGGCCAAATACACACACAAGTATATCAAAATGCTGTTGGTGAGTATTGACTAGGGCTGCACAATTAATCTAAATCAATTTGGCTTATGTGCGATTATGAAAGCGTAAAGGCTGTGATTTTAATGAAATAAATATATGCGCAGTGTGTCAGTGAAGAACGGCTCTGTGATCAGGAGTAAATGCTAAAGCACTGCGATTTTGAGTCGCTTATAATGTGCGTTTCAAAGAGCAACACACGTCAAACATCTTCACAAAATAGTGATGTGAAGCGTTCATAAACCTGTTGTCCAACAAAAGACAACGTTTAATAACATGTTTGAACTCACTTCATATCGTCAGTCGAGTGTTTGTGAGCTGATGTGGCTTATCATCACAGAATTAGGCAGACGATGTATTATTTTATGGCATTCTATGTCGATTAGCACTGCATTATAATATACTTTATTATTATGAAAATACCCGAGAAGGCTTGAAGAACTCAAATACACCATATCTTGTCGCAATTGTGTTTATTGTCTTCATGTTTAATCAGTCAAAGCGTTTCTATCTACAGCGCTCGCTTCACATTTGGGATTTCCTGAAAAAGAGGTCAGAAACCACACAAACCTGAGCGCTAGTCGTGTACGGGAGGAAGTGTGTTGTGGTCAATCCTCAGGAATACTGAGAGTTCAGACTGACGGACTGCTACTGTTTTTATTGATACGATAACTGAATGTTTTTAATACTTCAGAATATTACAAAATGCACAAGTTTATATGGCCAAATACACACACAAGTATATCAAAATGCTGTTGGTGAGTATTGACATAAACACAGTCAGTTGTGTCTTAAATGGACCAAACGGTTGAGAAAGCGCACGTGTATCACTGTATTGGATCCGTGCAGCTCTTAAAGTGACAGCGGCCTAATAAACCTGTCAACAAAAGGCAAAGAGAAAATCACTCACTGCTCTTGACTGAATAACTTCTGTAGCTTTAATAAGAGTCGGTGTATATTTAATTCATACAGTGAAGACTAAGCAGTGTCTTATTTGTACATTTGGTTATCCAGGGTGCTTTCACACCTGAGCTTTCGTTTCAGAACCTGGTGCGTTTTCTCCCATGGGTCGGTTCGTTTAGGCAATCGTGCTCGGATCCACACCAAAACAATAATAAAAAAATACTACTTTCTTTATTTTACTTAAAAGAAAAAAACCCATGTACACATTCCTAGTGTACTGTATAATATAAAATAAATATATATAAAGATTAACACTGGCAGCTCAGAGTTGTACAGCAGCATTCAAGTATGAAATTGAATGAATAAATGTAAAAATAAAACACTACTAGACTTCACTATAAAATTAACATTGATTCTTATTAAAGCTGCTATATTAAAGTTTTTCAGTCAAGAGCAGTGAGTGATTTTCTCTTTGTCTTTTGTTGTTTTATTAACATTAAAGGGATAGTTCACTCAAAAATGAAAATTCTGTCATCGATTACTCACGCTCAAGTTGTTTCTATGGAAGTCAATGGCTACCGTCAACTGGTTACCGACATTCATCAAAATATCTTCTGTGTTCAACAGAAGAAATGAATACAGGTTTGGAACAACATTAGAGTGAGTAAATAATGACAGAATTTTAATTTTGAGGTGAACTGTCCCTTTAAGGACAAGCGGCAGCATGTTCACTATTAGGCTGCGCTGCTGTCACTTTAAGACCTGCACGCATCCATACAGACACGCATCCGATTTTACTTTCGCTTTAGACAAACTTCACTTGTGTGTGTATTTGACAGTATTAGCGCAGTAAGATTACTTAGTCCAGTAATCACGTCCTGTTTGACAGGCTTTTAGTGCGCGCACGCTCAGAAAAGCATAAGCGCGCGAATGAAATGTTTAACTGGCAAGGCTTTAAAACGCATGCAAATAATGAACTTTTGTGATTAAATCTAATGTCCCGTGAGCTTAACTCTACCACTAACGTGTGATATCGCACACCCCACCCACACCACAGATTTTAAAGATGTTCACTTCACCGGTCTGTTAAAGAGTGAAATCTGGCATTGCAAGCGTGGCTAAACACCCTCTAACTTTAGTGCATAGTGATTGGATATTTACTCATATCAGCGCGTAGACTCACGGGCACACACAAACAGAGCCAATTCGGAGAGAAATAAAATGCACGGAAATTAAATAATTAAATGCAAAACCGAAAAAAAAGCAATTCACAAGTGCGTATTGAACCACTGATGTCGTACCGAACGGTTCAATATTATATTGAGAATTGTGGCGTCCCTAGAATGTAGTCTATAATTTAGCAGTAGGAATGACGGCTACATTCGTGTAGTGTTTGAATAAGAGGACAGTTGTACTCGCATGTGACTTCCATAAACACATTTTGGTACGCTTTGAAATGTTGCCTTGTGAAAACAAACCGAACCAAGAAGAAAATGCAACATTGTAACAAGTTAAGTCCCTGTTTCGGAAAAAAACTGACGATCTATAGGTGTGAAAATGCCCTCAATAAACCTAATGTAGGATCATCAGGAATTATAAAGCCCCAGGTTTACACTGACGTTAAAATCACACTTACTTTTTATGTAATGCTACAGTAAAACACTGCCGTTCACTCTCAGAGGTTGTAGCGATGCTTTCTTCTCACAAAAATATACATGTATGTTGGTTATATCATTTTCAGTTTTTATATGTATTTAGATATCATTTAAATTTATTTTACACACTTAAAGGCACAATATGTAATTTATCGTCTCTTATTCAGAACAAAGGTCTTGACTCCTTGATTGGGCGGAGCTTTTATTCTGTCAGACGAGCGCTTCCGCTTCTTCCGCTCATGTGTGTGTGGGGGAACGCAGCGCTGTTTTATCATATTACACACATTTGAGTGTGTTAAAGTGATGTTATAATGCTACTCTGTGCGTTCGCTCGGCGCTACTATGAGACACTTGTTCACACTGCAGTGAGCGAGATCATATTAGGCATGGTAAAACATGGTACTCGCGGTAAATCAAGAACACCAGATTTAAACAATAAGACTAACTGTGTTGAGCTGGAGAACAATGATTAGTTTCTGTCCATGAATGATCCAAACAGTTGCTCACCTGTCTAATAAAACACATCAGATATTAAAGTGTCTTTGGTGTTTCCATGGTTTCTACAAAATAAAACCGGAGGGTAACGCGTGTATGATGTCATTGATAGGCGACGCACGCACACGTTCCGTGTCCTGGTTAAAAACGCTTATTTCTCTGGATTTAAACATTCTTGGAAACATTTGGGATAATGTAAGCACACAAGCCAACAAAATATATAACACTGTTCTAGTGGATATTTGAACCCTAAAATCTTACATATTGTGCCTTTAAATCGTCAAATATTGCATTATTTAAGGGGTTATCGCATATCTTCAGTATCGTACAGCCCTAGTTAGGACACTCGTCCTGTTAGGCAGAGATACTTTGTTATTTCTGTCTTTTCTGATTTTTTTAATGTGATATAAAAGCATGTAATTGGTAAGTTTCTGATTGAGCTGTTTTTGGTGTGGGAGGGAATGTCCATATAGTGAACATGGCATTTGTTTTTCGCTCTTCAGATTCTGAGTGCTATTATGATGACAGCACACATGTTTAACATGCCATTTTATCAAGTTTGAACAAGAAGAGTTCAGAAATGTGTCTGCCGGGAAGCGTTCAGTTACGTGAGAAGAATCCTGTCTTTCCAGTGCCAATGTAAAGAAACACAACAGACTAACAACATCTCTCTCATGAAGACTTGTCAGTTAAGACCCATAACTCTGGCTCATTGTGAAGTGCAGTGTTCAGTCTCCAGGTGTTCACACACATCTCTGAGTGTGTCCGTGAATGGTTTTGAGCCTGACCCTGCCTGAACCTGCACCTCTGTCTTGTTGAGCATCTCGAGGGACCGCTGACCCGGGACAGCAGACACGAAGGTCACCGCGTGTTTGGCTGTCAAGAACAGAAACCTCCTGACATTCAGATATCACACAGCTTCAGAGGAAGGGTGGCAGACGCAGTTGTCATGGCAACCTGTTAAAACACAAGGCAGTGCACTCGAGGGCCAGATTATGCAAACCTTTCAAACATTCTGGGGTCTTTGTACGCTGCTGGAAGGGAAGGCTGATGTTCTATATGCTGAGGGTAGATGTGACTCTGTTTGTGTAAAGAGCCGTCATCTTTGCGGAGAAAGCCGCTAGCGTGGGCCCACAGCCATTACATATTTAAAACAGTAATATCCTATAATAAACCTAAACTAATCTTACAATCTTAGAAAACTTACGATCTCTAGTTTTCATATTTGGTGACTGATTTTCAAAATATATTACAGAGGAGCAGTAATTTATTAATTTGCAACAAGAATATTTTCATACTCATAAGGCGCGTTCATACCTTTATTTTGAAATAGCGATGAAATAATAACGCACATACGTGTTCTTTTTATGTGTTTATTAGAGGATGAATTCAAATCAAATACTGCCAAACTGCCCATACTACTTCTGAATAGGATGTCTACTCCATAAATTGTATGAAAATTATGGAAATATATGGTTCAGATCACTCAAACCATATATGTGACCCTGGAGCACAACACCAGTCATGCCTCTCACGGGTATATTTGTGGCAATAGCCAACAATACATTGTGTGGGTCAAAATTATCAATTTTTCTTTTATGCCAAAAATCATTAGGATATTAAGATCATGTTCCATGAAGATATTTTTTAAAATTTCCTACCGTAAATATATCATAAGTGTATTATTATTAGTAATATGCCTTGCTAAGGACTTCATTTGGACAACTTTAAAGGAGATTTTCTCAATATTTAGATTTTTTGCACCCTAAGATTCCAGATTTTCAAATAGTTGTATCTCGGCCAAATATTGTCCTATTTCAAAAAATTGACCCTTATGACTGGTCTTGTGGTCCAGGGTCACGTATGGAAATGGAGGCGGACAGTAATGGAGCTTGGATGTCATCTAGTGAAAAAGTTTGGTACTGCGCCCAAACAAAATCTTACTGAAAGCCCATTTTTTGAGATATCAACCTAAAATTTGGAACACAACTTGTCTTTGATTTTCTTGCAGTTTTAGAGTCCAACATGTTTTGTAAAATATATATTTTATATAAAATATGAATAATTAATTATATTTTTTGATGCTTAAGGGGTTAAATGAAGGAGGTCAGTAATAGCTGGAGCCGTAGATCCGCAGAAGGTCATTGATCACTGAACACTTACACCTGAGCTGTGAGTGTCATGCGAGCAGCATGTGCTGCTGTTATTACGTGACGTGACGTGACGCACCTGTGAAAGGCTGACGGCCAAGCGTCTGTATCGCTGATGAGAGACGAGCTGGGTTCGTCCATCTGCCGTGACAGGACAGGTCCATATGCTGGAGCTGCACAGATGGTCCTCACACCTGAGCATGAATATTCTGCTGTGAGTGTGAGAACCTGATGCTGAATCCAGCTCTGGAAACACCAGATCCTCCCCCTCGTGTCAATGTTTACAACCTCGATGAGAATATAAAGCGGAACTATTCTCCTCCTTCTGGTCACGAAGAGAGAGACTGAATTGCGGGAACAGCGATCAGGTAAACGTGTTCTCTCCTCTCCAACTTTGATGTCAGCAGCTGATGTGCATCTCTCTCTAGTCTAGATCATTCAGACGTGTGGATTCCAGGTGTATGGGCCGGATCTGGGCCGACGCTATGTTGCTGTCTGGGTGTCCAGTGCATCTCTTGGTCAGTCTGTGTCTCGCTTGCCAGCCGCTTCCAGGGCTGTGTTCTGTGACTGACAGTAGTGTAATGTAACAAAGTAATAATGTTTAGTAAACCTAGCCCTATATGTCCTCAATAACATAACACAAGTGTGTGTGTGAGTGATTATTGGTGAAACACACAGTAATGTTTCTCTATCTCCACAGACAGAAGCCCAGAATAAAACCGCTGTCCTGTTTCTCTGGCGCTCTCGTATGGATGTAGGACACTAAAATGGTGAATGTAGAATTAAAAGTCTGAAGGCAAATCAATACATAGTAGGGGTGTAACGGTACACGTATTCGTACCCAACCGTTTCGGTACAGGGCTTCCGGTACGGTGCACGTGTGTACCGAACGGTAACGAATGCAATCTTTAACAGTTACAGTCGGCTTGTTTTACGCACCGGACACACTTCAATCCGAGTTCCCACATGAACATATTAAGTATTCTGTCCATTTTATCATGAAATTCAAATGATAAATGCTGTTTTGACGCTCTTTAATGTGGCGTGACAAATCAGTGTATAGACGCGTAAGTGAACGTGATCATCTCTTCAGTCAAAGAATAAACATGAATGAACATCTGAAGGTATGTTGAGGATACATTACAACTTACTGAAACATATCATATGTAGGGATGTGACGGTGAGGAAATTTCCCCACCGGTTAATCACATTATACTCCATCACGTGTATTGCGGTCTCAAAATTCGGTCCAGTTGATAATACCTAGAATATTAAAATCAACTGCAGGTGGTCGATCCTATATATATTGATCCTATCCTATTTAGCACCTAAACTCTGGAACACTCTTCCTAGCATCGTTCGGGAAGCAGACACACTCTATCAGTTTAAATCTAGACTAAAAACACATCTCTTTACTATGGCATACACATAAAACATTTTTAATTTATATTATTCAAATCAGTTAGATGATTGTTTTAGGCTGCATTAACTAGGTCAGCCGGAACCGGGAACCCTTCCCATAACACCTGATGTACTCGTTACATCATAAGAAGAATGGCATCTACGCTAATGTTAGTCTCTCTGTTTATCCCGAGGTTTACTGCAGTCAGCCGGATCCGGGCCGTATTCAGATCAGATAGCGGACCTGCGCCTAGACATGACCAACGCATCCCTGAAGTGTCTGTAGAGACCGTGTCAATTAAACTCCACCCTGTAAATGCCGCATCGACACGACATCCTCAATAAACCCGTCTCCGGCGTGATGACTCCGATCTTTCTAATATTCCAATCTAATATGACTTCTGACCTGTAATGTTGCCAGAATCATAATCATACACTATTTGTTCGTCGGCCAGAGGAGAACTGGCACCCCGACTGAGCCTGGTTTCTCCCAAGGTTTTTTTCTCCATTCTGGCCCTGAAGGAGTTTTGGTTCCTTGCCACCATCGCCTTTGGCTTTTGGCTTGCTCAGTTGGGGACACTAAATTTTCAATTATATTACTGATCTGCCCGCATTGACACTATATGATAATTGAAATGAGCTGGATGACATCACCATTTTCTCCAGAGCGGCTGTACAGCCGAATCAAATTCTATTGCATTATTTTCCCGTTAACACTGTGAAGCTGCTTTGAAACAATCAGCATTGTAAAAAGCGCTATATAAATAAAGGTGACTTGACTTGACTTGACTTAATCGACGTGTGACAACACCGGTAATACCGGTATCACCAGCAGGGGCTTTTAAATCACTAATTCTAAACCGAAAGTAAAATGCGCACGGCCGCTCGGGCGTTCATAACGGTGCGGAGCAAAGCGAGTGTTTTCAATGAATTCATTTCAATGAACTGAAAACGCGCCAGTGGACACGCACCGTGAATGACAGTGCGGCCGTGCACATTTTACTTTCGGTTTAGAATTAGTGCCAATTCAGGTGCGGGTCGCTTGAATGGTGGGTTCATTAGCTTATTATTCTTAATGAAAAACACAACAACAAAACAGTACAATGACAAACTCACTTAAAAAGACGCTTTTACGTTTCGCTTTGAAACCAAATCTTCCGCGATCATCTTGTCAGTCAGCTCCTCACTCTCTGATGAATGAGATCTGACTCCTGCTGCTGGTCTGTGCCGCGACTCTCGTTGGGCTCACGCTGCACGTTCAGTTTTTAATTGTAGTTAATCTGTGCTCTAACTGAACTAAATTATTTTATTACTATTAAAAAAATCAAAACGACAGTGGGGGCGGTGCCGTGGTGGGCAAGTGATGTAACCGGTGTTTCGCCTGAACACCGGTAACATCGTCAACACGGACTATCGCAGCAAGCCTAATCATGTGGTGTAATCGCTTAATCAGTGTTTCAATGGCGGAAAGACGTCAATAAAACAGCTTGTGAACAATGTCACGCAGCATCACATTTCCCTCAGGAGTCATTCAGTGTCCACAGCTGTGAGTTCACTAGAGGAATCAACTCTTTCACTGAATATATGACCTATATTAGCCTATATATCATTATATTCTACTGAACCTGTTAGTGATTTCTGGATTATTAATGTGTGTTTAAATAAATCTGCCACTGTGTATAAATGATTATATTTCAACAACGAATTGGAGTAAAAACATAATTTTATAATTAGATTTAGAAGTTAATGCAAAAACTGCCTTATGTGAAGTTTACATGTTTGCACACAATGTGTTATTTGAGTGTTGATTATTAAATCTAAACATAAATAGCGACTGAATTTAGGCTAATAGTTTGGGCTCTGTTGTTAACCTTTAATATTACAGTAATGTGCAAGTAAGGGCTCCCTATATAGTTCAGAGCATTATCTTTAAGAAACTTTTAGTTATAATTAAATTCATTTAAGGACAGACACAATTTGTTCAGTAAACCACTGTTTAATAAAAATAAATAAAAAGCAATTTTATATTTAGTTTTCTCTCCCCTGCTGTACCGAACCGTCAGTTTTGTGTACCGTTACAGCCCAATACATAGATTCACTTATTAGTTCTTTTGGCAAAGAAAAGGGCTTTGACAAAACTGTTGAAGCAGGTATAAATATTCATGAAGTGAACCTTCCAGGATGAATATTCATGACTGAATTTGATTATTGATTTAGATGAGACGTTTCAATGTGTGTATTAATGAAATTATTGTATTGCTGGAAACACAGCAAACAAGACTAAACATATATTTACACCACTTCGTAATGTTTGTGATTGTGGAAGAAAGTTCTTATTTTAACTTATACGTTGTGAAATGTTATTCCAATGTAAAGCAACTATTCTCTATTTTAATAGATTGTTTAAATAGTGTTTTTCCTGTGATAGCGATCATTGCTCCAGTCTTCAGGGTCACATGACGTAAAACAATGGCGGCGTTTGCTGTTCCTGCGTGGATATGATGCATGAGGACGTTTGTGAGTGATATCGAGTCAGTCGACACTGATATGAGGTGAATTTTGTGGCTTTCCTTCCTGTCCTCCATATCTACTCGCCTGAGTCTGGCCAGGGTTTGTGTACCAATTTAAATCTAATTTGCGTGATCTGATGTGAGCATTAGTGAATAATTGATGCGATGTCGAGCTACTGAAGCACATCAGCAAACCCAAACACACTCGTGTGGTCACAGCAGGAGGACAGCGGCTCTGAATGTGATTTCATTTGGACTGTAATGAGTTTGTAGCCCACTCTGCATGATTACGCTGGATTGTTTTTATTTAAAAAGAAAGTGCATAGATGTTTACAAGAGTCATTTTGAATGCAATGTAATTAGTATTTTCAATGTACATATATATATTCATCAGTTCTAAAACTACTAACCGGTTAGACTGTTAATGTAGAGTTTGTTTGATGAGCCAGTCGGTTCATTAATTCATCAGGAGTTTAGCACATGTTGGGTGTGGATATTTCTCACACGATGCTGAGGATCAGCGTGCAAATTCTGGTTAAATGCAGTAAATTGTGCCTGACTAAATTGTAACTGGTGGAGATTTACTCTAGATAAGAATATGACATAATAATTGCTCATAATAATAATAAAGGAAAGGGATGTCGGATCAAAACTCTGGTTATTGATCAGCATGATCATTCACTGTGTTTGCTGGAACTGTAAAGTTGTTTGAGTCTGGGACACTTCACTCAAAAATTATAATTCTTTCATCATTTATTCACTCTCATGAGTCTTTCTTCTGTGGAACACAAGTGAAAAATAATCCATCTGTGTTTTCATATAATGCAAGTGAATAGGAGCCCAAAAGTTGGTGCTTCAGAAGCCACAGCCCATTTAGGACTGGAATTAATGATTATTTTTCAATCGATTAATCTATTGATTTATTTTCCCCCCAATTAATCGAGTAACCTAATGATTAACACCCCTCCCCCAGTTTATCTATTATTTTTTAAATAGTTGATTAATCCTTTGGTTAATTTACCAATACATAATAACCAATAATTTATCAATAAATTATTATTTATATTATTTTTAATATTTATAATATTATCACAAAAGATAAGGTATGCAGTGTAAGGCCTAATTAGGAAAGGTATGTATGCGTTCACAGTCAGTTTTTGAGATTTAGAGCAGCAGTTGTGTGAATCTTGAAATGCTTTGTTCAGTCAGGAAAGTAAAGTAGTTGCTTGAATATGTTAATTCAACTGAATGAAGAGCCATCGGACGTCAGTCGTGTAGTGTGAACGGAGATCGTTTCTGAAACGCCAGTATGGACGAGGATCGTTTTCGTTTTAAAACGGTGTGTTAAAACGAAAACTCACTAGTGTATACAGGGCCTCATTCTAACTAACTAACTAACTAACTAACTTACTAACCATAGCGGTAACCATAGCAACAGTATCAAACATGGCAGTGTCCATAAAACCGATTAGCGTGCAATTAAATAAATGAGTCTAATCGAGGTGTAAGTTCATAAGTTATTTGTGTAATAATGGCTGGTTTTCAGCATGCCCGGAGCCGCCATTATTGGGGAACATGAACAGCGTGACGAATCGACGCATTCAACACAAATCGACTCATTTACATAATAGTCGTTCCCGCCCTAACTGTAAGTGCCTCTGTAATAGGGCTTGACGATATGACCTAAAATCAAAACCTCGATTAATTGTACACTTTACCTCGATTACGATTAATGAACGATTATTTTGTATACAGTATAGTTCACTGACAAGGTTTGTACTGTAAATATGCTTGACTATTAAAGGTGGGATATTTCTTTTTTAAATAAATTAGCACTGTGAGAGTACAGTTATTTGAATGCATTAATGAGAGAGAGAGATTACGTGTGTGAATTAGTCATACCGTCTCTCTATTAATTGTGAAGCTGTGCGTTGTATGTAGTTACTTCAAAAATAGATAAATCAAAGGACAGCGTTGACAATAAGTTTCTGCGCTCCTCTCTGTGCGCGCGATCTTCACGTGATCTTCTTCAGAGCTACTGTCTGTATGAGTGTTCCTGTGTCACAATGCATCAGCGCAGTAGCTCAATATAATGAAAAACATGGTGTAAAATCGCTTCAATGTCCAAACTGGCAAGCCTTAAAACACATACAGTTGACAAAGTTTACTGAAGATGCAAGTGAAAGTGATCTGGCTTCAGGGCTCGTGTGTTGTCAGAGACACGACGCGGCTCGGCTCTCTGTGTCACAGAAAACCGCTCGCGAGCACTGAAGTGCCATGTTTTCCATATTGATGTTATTGAATGGTGTAAAATAATTTGAATGTTCAAACTGGCAAGCCATTAAACACAAACAATTGACAAACTTTCGTGAGGAAGCTGTCTGCGTGTGTTGACTGTGTTTGAGTTCGCCTCCGTGTTTCTTCCATGCCGCTGACTGGATGGGGCGGAGTCACGTGACCACACACGGTAGTGTGTTTTTAAGGGGAAAATATTAACAGGATTAAAAACCGAAATAACTGACATGGAAAAATTTCGCCGGTTAGAGGTTCTGAATTTCGGTTTTGGTTACTTTTCGATTAATCGTGCAGTCCTACTCTGTAACCCCTCCTGTTCGAACCGCCCGCTCAAAGCGGAACTCGAACCCAGGTCTGCCGGCAGGAGAGTCGGATGCTCTAACAAAGAGGCTAAAGTCTGCAACCTCTAGCGTCAGTCACTAGAGCATCATTTTAAAGAAAAGGAGCGAGGAGTAGACATACTTTTTTAAGGTGATTAGCATAATACCTCAAAAGCTGTCGTTTGATCTTAACTTGTACTGAACCAGGAATATTCCTTAAAGCTACAGTTAGTTGATCTAATGGTTGTGAAATGGCTGTTTTCTTGTTCTGAGGTTCTGAGACTAGGACTCTCAGCTTCATGCACTGCCATTAGTGTGCTGGACCCTCTTATAAGGGTTAGGGTTAGGAGACTTGTGCGTGAGATGGGCGACGTCCCTCACAGATGAAATAATGCTGGAGAAGAACAGGACCGGCTCATAAATAGAGCTGATAAGCAGCGAGCTCATTTATATGCTAATTCTCTAAAGCAACATGTCATGCATTCGCTGCTCTCCACTCCAGTGGACATGAGAATCAGCATCATTGAGCTGTCGGAGCTCACAGGAGCTCATTCAGAGGACGATCAGAGACCAGCGCATGTCTATACACTCGAGGGCCGCCCATCATTGGGGAAAGGGTTAAGGTGATGATACACGGGGCAATCTAAAGTACGACCGATCTAAAGTATCTAGAGAGAAATTGGTTGCCCATTCTCAATGGGAAAAGTGCCCCGTGTATCATCTTTAGGCTAGTATTTGAAAGGTTACAGAATACTGTATATCATTGCAAAATGTAAAAGCATACATACAGTACACTCATGTAGAGCAATATATACTATATAGCAGGGCCGTAACCACCATAGACATTGAGGGGGGCAAGTCCCCCCGAATAATTAGAAATGGACAAATTGTCCCCCCCAGTATTTGATATTGTTGATGCTGCTCTGCTGTTCTCTGTTTGTTGCTAGGATGACAGAAGTAAAATGTTACATTTTTAGGTTGGTCTGCCTCAGCGGTGTAACAGCACTCATCACTGTCAGAATGAGTGAGATGGCCAATCAGATCAAAGAAGGCGGGACTTACCGTTAGTGTGGATTCCAGCGCGACGCTTTAGTTATAGCAGTGAAAGAGTGCGTCGTAAAATGTAAGTAGCTAAAAATGTAATATTTGACAACTGTTTTACGATAAAAGCGTTCAGCAGTAATATCGAGCAATGCGAACTTTGCTATATGGCAAATCTCAACTGCCTAATTGTTTATATGATGAATTATCAACGTTAACTATATATTACTGTATAGGGCTGGGCGATATCGTGGTATATATATATATATATATAAAGTGTCTGTCATTAGAGATTTTGCTGTATCATTTATATTGTTGTATGTAAATATAGGTAATAATACGTTTTTGACACGTATCACGACCGGCTCAAAACTCGGGGGGTATGATTCTCACGTCGGGTCAGATCCCGGACGAGCCCCCACATTTGTCATAATCTGAGACAAATGAAGGGAGGACATAGTGAAGTCAGTGCATGTGCATGAATTAAACATATTTATTGGTTAACATTATTGGTCATGGTATCATAGTTCTCCTGATGAGCCGTCACACACGTTAGAGCGATAAAGAAACTTGCATGAATAAGAAAATAAAGAGAGGGACATGCGTGATTTTAAAAACAGTTATTTAGCGCAATAAGCCATGAACATAAAGAACTATGCAAGCGTTAATGCATGAACAATAAGACATGATTCTCTCCATCAGATACAGACTTCCTGTCCCTCTAGAATGATTGATTATACGACCGGAGGTTGTGTTAGCAGAACTGATTCTGTCATTTACCTCGTTTGAGAAACATTGACAGGTCATTCCAAACGCTGTCCATTATTATGACAGAGGAGAAAAAAGAACACCACTTAAGCCCAGCGCAAATCACACACACACACACACACACACACACTTTCTAGTCTAGCTTTCTAATAAACATGCCATTGTTCTCTTTGAATATTGTGCGGCTCTGTGATGTATTGCTTCTGCTGCTCTACTGTTAGTTGCTCTGGATAAAACCGTCTCATTGAATGCATGCGTAAATGTCAGGCTGTCCAGCAGGTGTGGAGATCCTCCTCTCTTTTTCTCCTCTAAGTTCCTCCAGGTCTTCTGCGTTCGGGGTGTGTTCGGTGTCTTCTGTAGGGAAGGCTCTCAACAGCTAACACATGAAACTGTTTGGCCGTGGGGCCGCTGCTAAAGAGAGTCGCGCGGCTCCTGGGAGCGAGTTATCAAACCAGAACAGTTGCTGTGAGATGAAGAAGGGAAGGAAGCTCAACTTCACTGTATGGTAATGTATCTCCAGAGTCTGTGTGGAGGGAACGGCCGCTTTAGACCTTCCATATGAAGGCGTGTGTGTAATTCTGCTGTCTTGGTTGTCTCAGTGAGCAGATGCTGGTTTGACTCACGTTGCCGTAGTTAAAAGCTGCTGTCTCCTCAGAGGGAAACATCTCGCCACACATGTATATTTAATGTCTGCTGAGACTGATCAGATCAGACCGCAGTGGGTTTCAGACCACAATCTAACACTCAAGGGAATGTTTGTCAGACTCGCTTTACGTGACCAGATGTTCCCAGAATGATGTCTTGGATTACAAGAAATTGCAGTATGTGTGATATTATGTTAATATTATTAACTGAAATTAATGCATAAATTTGAAATTAATGTTCTTTAATAAGGAACAAATATTTTGAACCAAAACTACAATTTGAACCAAAATGTGGTTATGAATTAGGGGCCAAGCACTGAAGATGTGTAGGCTCCTATTGTATCCGTTGGCGTTCTTATTAGTCTGCTACTGTTTCTTCTTCTTCTTCCGCTCTTGAGTCTGTGGCAGCCCATAGAACCGCTTGCAGGAAAGTTATGAAATTTGGCACACAGATAGAGGACAGTCTGATCTGTCACCATAGCATATTTGGAGTCTCTAACTCAATCCCTCTAGCGCCACTAACTGTCCAAAGTTGCACTTACGTTTGTGCTAATAACTTAAACAGAAACAAAATCCCTTTTTCCACTGATTCCTTGGCTCAAGACAATTCGATTGAACCCTATGACATCATTTTCGGTATTGCCAATTTTCCCGCCAAAAAACTATTTTTCAAACTACTAGACGGTTTATCCGATTTGCACAAAAATTTCACCAGATCATCTTCAGACAATGCCAACAAAAAGTTGTGGAATTCAAGTTGATTCATCAAACGGTTTTCAAATAACGTGCAAGCAAATTTTACATATCGCTTGCGAAAATAGACATAGAAAATACTAGTATTCTAGTAAATTCTTCATAGTATTCTGACCGAACTTGGTACAGATCATCACAAGCCTAACCTGAGGCTACATGCTGCGTTTCGGCGCAGCGCCACCTACTGGTCCGGAGATATACGAAAAATGGCTATTTTTGCTTATAACTTCTGAACTGTTTGCCCAAAAAACATAACAGTGGTCTCCTTAGATTTGAGTCGAAAACATCCAATTTTTCTATATTGGCCATTTTGGGCATCGGCCATTTTGGATTTTGTAGTAAAATGCTGTATTTGTCATGAAGGCATTAGCGTATTGTTACGAAACTCGGTATGGGTCATCGGCACGATGCCCTGAAGGAGCCTGAGACGTTTCGAGCCAGCGCCACCTAGAGGTAAAATCAAATATCAAAATCAAACATTACAAAACCACTACAGGATAATTGAAATCATAGCAGGTTGATTACATGCTTTAGGCCAAATGCCAAAATTGGCAAAAAAATGCAATCAAAGTCAGGTGTGGGTTATTTTTTATATGCTCATAAATACAAATGTCTATAACTCCTAAACGAAATGGCCTTTCACACCTCAGAGCTGAAAAACTCTCAGGAAGAGGGCGGGTAGAGGGTGGGAAAACAACCAATAAAACACAGACCTGCAACACACTCATTATACACGCATGAATATTAAAATATCAAAACATAAAAAACAGAGTTGAGGGCACCTTTTAAAAATCTAACCCTATATGACAACAAACT
The DNA here is from genome assembly GCA_039654105.1 of Coreius guichenoti. NCBI lineage: Eukaryota > Metazoa > Chordata > Actinopteri > Cypriniformes > Gobionidae > Coreius > Coreius guichenoti. The sequence goes on along the minus strand of JBAPCB010000049.1, from coordinate 502,380 downwards.
CACAGGAATGAGGGAGAAACGTGGCAGAACATTTAAAAGCTCTAATAATATTTTCATGTCACTTTAGTGCTGCTGCGCTGAGGAAACATATACCTACGACATGCATGTCTGAAGGCAACAGCGCTGAAACGGTCTTTCGTAACGTTTGTAATGCGATCTCATACGTAATACAGCGCAGTGATTGGGTTAAAAGAGTTCTTTTTCATGAACAATGCGGAGAAAAGCTCAGAAACTGCTGATCCAATCACCACTCCGGATCAACGCATGATGTTGGTTCAAACAAAAAAAATACCACTTTTCACTTAATAATAAACATATCTAGTGCTATTGTTGTTTTCAGTGATGTGCAGCCTGTACATATCTGTTAAACTCTCCAAAAATGGCCCTTTAGAGGCATCTGGAAAATGTCAGCTGATGATCAGACGTCATCCTCACACGATGCTGTTACAGGATCTACTTGAGATACAAATCCATGTAATGGAGGTTAAATCACATTAGAAGAAAGTGAGTATCTCTGTCTGAAAGCCATTATAGAGAAGGAGCATCAGCAGTAAAACAGAGTAAGAGTGAATGAACTCGCTACAGATGGAAATCACAGGATGCCAAATCATCTTTAGATCGTGTGTCGTGTGGGGCTGTTCCCCCATATTGCTTTGTCTCTCTGATGTTCATTAATGTCAAATCTGTCTGAAGTAGGTATAGGAAATGCTTCATCATGATGTGTGTGTGTGTGTGTGGAAACTCTGATTCTCAGATGTTTCTGCAGAAACGAGTCTGAACACAGATGTGGAGTTTCATGAGAATGAGATGAGAATGGATGAGAATGATGGAAACTGAGCTGAGATCAGTCGCTGAGATGAAGAGACCTTCAGTTAATCTCAGAGAGACAGATGCTACTTCTTCAGTTATTACAGGTGTTTTACTGGATCATCTAAAGCTCTGCCACTAACACACAATGACAGAGCGATTAAAGACAACAGATGTGTGTGTGAAACTCTTCAGATTATTAAGTAAAAATCAAACAATTGTTCATTTAGTAATTTCACTTTCAGTATTAACAGTAATATTTATAATGATAATGAATGATAATAGTAATCAAAGTCGATCTATAGATCATGAGACATGCTTTTTGAACATACGCCAGTGAGATGTGAAGAGCTTGATCCACAAACTCACTCCCTTCCTCCTGGACGCGCTTGGACTTGTTTGGGAAGCAGCAGCTGAAACCTTTGCTCGTGTGTTTCCTCATGAATGTGCCGTGAAAATCATCCCGTTTCATTACAGATGAAATCTTTTCACTCCCTTAATCTGGAGTTTGCCCACAAGATGAAGCACTTCATCCTGTCTCTATTGGAGATGACCTGATTCTACACCTGAAATAGACTCGCGCTTTCCTCTTGAGCGTTGAGTAAAATAAAACATCTTACCCTTGAATTCTCAGACCACCCATATATACCTCTCTCTCTCTCTCTCTCTCTCTCTCTCTCTCTCTCTCTCTCGCTTTCTGTCTCTCTCTCTCTCTCTCTGTCTCTCTCTCTGTCTCTCTCTCTCTGTCTCTCTCTCTCTCTCTCTCTCTCTCTCTCCCCGCTAGTTAATGACTGTCGGTTCCAGCCGGGGCTAAAAAGTGGCTTTCTGGCATTATGCACAGAGCAATTTTAACACCACTTTTTAGCCTAAAGCAGCTGTTTCCTATGTGAATATATAGTAAAGTGTAATTTATTCCTGTGATCAAAGCTGAATTTATCATCATTACTCCAGTCTTCAGTGTCACATGACCCTTCAGAAATCATTCTAATATGATGATTTGATGCTCAACAAACATTTATGATTTCATCCTTCGACAAGTGAAATGACTGAAGGACGCCTGGAAACAGATGCACAAACATCTACTCTTATCTTCTGTCTGATATACTGAAAACTGCTACATTAGTGTTCCTTTGTGCATTGTGTGACGAATAACGTAAATGGCATTAAAATCCGAGAAATTCAAAAAGGCCAGTAGTAGTTTGCATCCCTGGAAACCAATGTCGGCCGTTTAACATGTTTTTATCGTAAACAGTTGGCAAATATTGCTGTGTTGTCTCATCATGTTCAGTTGCTTACATCTTACATTCTTCAAGCGTTAAAGGGGACATATGCCCCTTTTCACAAGATGTAATATGAATCTCTGGTGTTCCCAGAATGTGTGTGTGTGAAGTTTCAGCTCAAAATACCCCCAGATCATTTATTATAGCTTGTCAAATTTGCCCCTATTTTGGTGTGAGCAAAAATGCACCGTTTTTGTGTGTCCCTTTAAATGCAAATGAGCTGCTGCTCCCCGCCCCCTTTCCAGAAGAGGGCGGATCCTTTACACAAGTTTTAGATACTCCGTCAACAACAAAACAGGCGAATCTCACTCAGCCAAAATGTCAGAAATAAATAGTTGTGGAGCAGCCCTACATGTTTGAACCGGAGTTTCACCCACGGTGTCCTCAGTGGCTCTGATGCCGGGAGTCTATGGCCGCATTTACACTGCAGGTCTTGATGCACAATTCCGATTTGGTGACTATATCCAATTTTTTTTTTTGACGACCCGCTTACACCATCTTTTAAAAGCGACCCGAATCCGATATTTGCATTTACACTATACACTGGCGAAACAGCCCAAGATGTTCTGACCCGGAAAAGGAAGTAAAACGCCACGATATGCAATGGACGCAATGGATGCAGACAAAATGATTATTCAATGTTTTGCTTTCCGCACCTTTAAAGGTCATTAAAACATTGCTCTCGTGTTCCATCACGGCATTAGTGTCATGTGATCACAGTTCGTGTCCACCTGAGTTGACGTAATTCGCCTCCGTCCCTTTTTCAATGACGTACGACTCGCATTTACTGGGGAATATCCGATTTGACTGCTTACATGGCAGACGCAAATGCACGTATCCGAATCATATCGGATTTATTACCACATATGAGTGAGGCCTGAATCCGATCTAAGGATATCGGAATTCATGCGGTTTTTTCCTGCGTACACGTTCACATATCATATCCGATCTATGGCACATGAGAGGGAAAAATCGGAATTGGGTCACTTGAACCATGCAGTGTAAATGGGGCCTATGAGACTCGTGTCTGTCACTGTTCGCTGGTACATCAACAACAGAACATTAGTAATGTTTTTGGCGCACACATTGTAATACTCGAGCGCTGATACAGCGAGTAAACAGAAATGGCGTCTCTGTGCTTCTCACTCAGGGGCGTGTCTATGCGAAAAGTGCCAATCATCAACAGTCATGGGCGGGGCTTCCCTACTCTTACGTAGGAGTAGGAGGAAATATGAAACAGCGCGTTATGAGAGCTTGATAATGATTGATGGGGATTATAACAAAAGTATTGGGTGGTTTTTACCATTATAGGCTGGTCGTTTACACACACTGTGGACACACATTATTCAAACACCTTATAAAAGTGAATTTTGCATAATCGGTCCCCTTTAAAAAGCGCCGCGCTGCTTGGCTTTTGTGAACAGTAAATCCCGCCTTCTTCGGTTTGATTGGCTATCTTAAACATTTTGACATTGACCGCGCGGGCCATTCGTCTGGGCTGACGGAAGGATGGGCTACGCAAATGTACTATAATTCATTCTTTATATATATTTACATAGCAACGGGCTGGCCCATAAAACTCCCGGTGTTCCAGATGGCCAGGCTGCCCCTGCAGACGCGGAAACTGTTCTGGATGCGGTCAGGAATCACGACTGCAACTACCAGATATGCTGCAATACAGCAGAATTTCTAGTGTTTAGCACACAGGATTGTTTTGGATGTTCAGTAAGTTCCGTCGCAAAATATGTCATAAAAGCCTTTTGGTATCTTTAGGTTCTGTGTTAGATATGGCAGTAAGCATGTTTACATGCACACCAATACATGCTGATAACTAACAAAAATCAGTTTATTGAAATTTACCAGTTTACATGCAAATCAATAACCTGGCAATGCAAGTAAAAGGTGTTTCAGGTTATTCCTCGATGGTGAAGTCAGAACGTAAGCATTCATGTATTTCACCCAGTTTATTATTTGAGTTGTGATGTAAAAGCTGCAATCTGTAAGTTCTGCCTCTTTGTCGCCATCTCTGTTTGAAACCTGCAATTGCAGTTATTTGTTGAATTATCATCTTCACGTGGGCACGGCTCCTCAGCGTGGATGAATCTAATGTTTTGAGGAGTTTGTGTGGCTGTCATTCATTCATTCACCACACCGATGTGCATACTATACTCTACGTCTTGGAAGTATGACCAAAATAAGAATTTTCCCGGCAAAATGTCATCTGAACAAGTAACATGTCTGCCACTTTTGTTCTGACCAACTGAGAAAAAAACCATTACAATAAATCGCGCTACCAACGGTGATTAAATCTAACGATCGCTTAGCTCATATCACATCAAACCGTGCAAATTATTATTATTGTTATACTTTGTTCTCAAATTGTTAATGTTAACAACATCAGCATTGCGTGACTACGTGTATTTAGTGTGTATTAGCGTTACCTGTAGATTTCAGTTTCTGAATAGTCAAATCTTCTGCTTTTGACTCCAGGTGAATCTCCAGTTGTCACTGATGATTGTTGTTTGGGCCTTTCTGGATTACAATCCTCCATCAAAATGATAGTTTAATTATTCCAGCTGCTGTGAGAAAAGGCTGTAAATGATCCGCCACCTGCAGCATCCTCACATCCGCTAGCCTACTAGCCGGACTCCTTCTTTATGTATACAGACATGACGTAATGACGCAAAGACATGCTCGAATTTCCTGCAGAAACCCACCAGTACCACTCTAATTATAACACATTATTACAAGCTTACCGTTGTGAATCAGCTACGGTAAGGAGATCGTTTTGAACACTGGCTGGTTATGTACTTGCTCAAAAATTGATTTTGGATCATTTTTAACCAAAAAAAAGTTAAGGACTGCAGCTTTACATAAAGCATTATAAACCCCAGAGTATTATCTCCAAAACTGCAGCTCTTGTGGGGTGTTCCCGGTCTGCAGTGGTCAGGATCTATCAAAAGTGCTCCAAGGAAGGAACAGTGGTGAACCGGCGACAGGGTCATGGGCGGCCAAGGCTCATTGATGTACGTGGGGAGCAAAGGCTGGCCCGTGTGGTCCGATCAAACAGACGAGCTACTGTAGCTCAAGCCTCAGCAGTTCATCGATTCTGATCTGAAAAGCTTCCAGAACAAAAGTGTGGAGATCTCCGAGTCTTTTATTTCTCATGTTCTCTCTCGAGTGAACACACAGTAAAGTTTCTCTGTCTCCACAGACAGAAGCCCAGAATAAAGCCGCTGTCCTGTTTCTCTGTGGCTCTCGTATGGATGTAGGACACTAAACCGCTGGGCTTTTCCTCTGAACGCGCCTGACAGACGCTCAGAGAGGGAACAGCGCATGAAACTGAAGCTTATGATATCACCGTTTCGCTCCAGTCCTCGACTCACCTGAGTGCTTCGGCCTTTTCTCTGCGGTAGAAGGATCCGTCCCAGAGCTTGTACTAACACAGATTGTGTTCATCTCATGAGAGTTTGAAAATATCCTAGATCTTTGGAGATATTTGAGCTGAGATTATTGTCTGAATTCAGTTCAGCTGTCACTCAAGATCACTCACAGGTTCTCAATTGATGTTATTGGCATGAATGAATGAAGCTGAATCTGTACGGGTGTGTGCATGAGTCGAGCTCTGAATAGAGGCGAGCAATAGATTAAATGAGAAATTGTTCTACACTGTAAAAAGCCAACATTATTATATGTATTGTTTCAGAGATGAGGACGAAAGGTAAGCAGTGTTAATCAACAGAACAGAAGTATAGTAAACATAAGAGGAAAGCACATTTCTTCACATGGCTTGTTTTTTTTGGACTTTTAACCTAAGAATCCAGCCGCAGTTTCTCAGAGTTGTGCGTGAGATGGGCGACGTCCCTCACAGATGAAATAATGCTGGAGAAGAACAGGACCGGCTCATAAATAGAGCTGATAAGCAGCGAGCTCATTTATATGCTAATTCTCTAAAGCAACATGTCATGCATTCGCTGCTCTCCACTCCAGTGGACATCAGCATCATTGAGCTGTCGGAGCTCACAGGAGCTCATTCAGAGGACGATCAGAGACCAGTGCATGTCTACACACTCCAGTGCTGCCCATCACTGAGGAAAGGCCGTTAGGAGGATAGCAGGATGACCGTCTGTTGTTGTTTTGTGTCCGGTGGAGTTTAATAAGGAGAGTTATTCATTAACAGAGACTGGAGTCACAGAGACCATTCGCCCAGAACACTCACCTGAACCTGCGTGACTTTCTTTCTTTCTTTTGTGGAACATGATGGTTCAAAGATGATATTTTGAGAAATGTTTTTTTATCCTAACAGTGGAAGTCAATGGTCACCAAAACAGTCTGGTTCCCAACATTTGTGTTCAGCGAAAGAAAGAAAGAAAGAAAGAAAGAAACTCCTACAGGTTTGGATCCACTCAAGGCCCTGACGCCGTGTTCAGCTTGACATGCGTGTTTGTTGTAACATTGAAACCTCACACACACACAAACACACGTTTTTCAAACACAAATCTTAATAATTTTAACTTCACATCTCTTTTCTCTCTCTCTGTCGTTTTTCTCTCTCTCTCTCTCTCTCTCTCTCTCCACTCCCTTCCTTCAGATGGCTCTTCTCCAGACTCTTCGAGATGTTTAATCGCTGGTGTTTCTGAGCTTTGACTGGATGGTTTTGAGCTCAAAGGCTCTTGTAGAGACTCGTGACCCAGACGTCAAGAGGTTTCTGAGAATGCTCTTGCTCAGAGTAATGTCCATTCTAAATGCAAATTACAGTTCTGGAGTAATCAGGGTCGATGTTTGAAGGAAAGGGATCCCTCTTCTGTTCATGATCATGTTATCTGAATATTAGCGATGTGTACTAACCTGAGCATGCACTGACACACACACCTGAAGCCTGACCTTCTGCAGAGTGTGATCAAACGCTCGGCTGTTGTTTCTCAGGCTCTGCTTCAGTGTCGGTGTGGACCGTCGGCCGGCTTTATCTTCTCCGCTTGAGAGTCGCTCCTGCTTTAGATTGAGGGCCAAAGTGTCCTTGAGTTAAGAGAGACGAGCTCTGACTTTAATCAAACTCGTGCGGCTGACAGTTCTATCACACGTGCTGTGAATGTGACCCAGATCAGCATGGCGTAACACAAGTCTGCGCTCTACAGTGTGTTTAACGGTGTGTTAGCGCGGCTGTCAGATAAGGCCGAACAGCACAGCTGTGTGTTAGCGCTCGCTCTTCTGAGGTTTGTCAGCCTCGTAATCCTGTGATGAGGATTCGTTTGCACAGCCTTGATTTCATGCTCACTGGATCTCAGACTCTCCTACACCTGAGTGTGTGTGAGTGTGTGTGTGTATGACAGAGAGTGTGTGTGTGTGTGTGTGTGTGTGTGTGTGTGTGTGTGTGTGTGTGTGTGTGTGTGTGAGAGAGAGAGTGTGAGTGTGTGTGAGTGAGTGTGTATGACAGAGAGTGTGAGTGAGAGAGAGTGTAAGTGTGTGTGTATGACAGACAGTGTGAGTGTGTGTGTATGACAGAGTGTGAGTGTGTGTGTATGACAGAGAGTGTGAGTGCGTGTGTATGACAGAGAGAGTGTGTGTTTATGACAGAGAGTGTGGGTGAATGTGTGTGTGAGAGAGAGTGTGAGTGTGTGTGAGTGAGTATGACAGAGTGTGAGTGTGTGTGAGAGAGAGTGTAAGTGTGTGTGTGTGTGTGTGTGTGTGTATGACAGAGAGTGTGAGTGTGTGTGTGTATGAGAGAGAGTGTGAGTGTGTGTGTATGACAGAGAGTGTGAGTGTGTGTGAGTGTGTGTGTATGACAGAACTGACCCAATGACGTGCTGTAAACAGAAACAGCTGTAGAGTCACAGTGTTTTGTAAGGGTTAACAGACTCAGAGAGAGAGATGATGTGTGTGTGAAGCGGCTCTACAAAAACAGGCTCATATACCGTATCTCTTCTGTTGACTCGTGCTCATTGTTGGTGTTCTTCTGTAGATTTACTGGTTTCTTTCAGACGGTGTGTTTGTGTCTGTCGGTGTAAGCGCTGTCTTGGGGATTTCTGAGTTTGCCTTTACTCTGAAGATCCCGTCCAAACCTCCTGCTTGTGTGTTTAACAACCGGCGGCTCATCACACTCTGATTTCATTGGATGATCTGTTTCCGTGGCGTCTGATTTCAGTAACGTTTCATCATCCTTGGGTGTTTCAGTTCATCATGTTTTCAGTCTGAATAAAGGAGCTCTGAAGTTTCTGCATTGAGCATGTGTGGAGGCACGCAGTGCATTGTGGGATTCTGTCATGTTTTATGTGGTAATGTTGCATGAACGTGCGGCTCCACGTCGTCTTTTGACAGATTCCTCTTATTAATTAGTGTATTTGTGGCAAATGGCAGATTTGGAGGTTGTTTGTTTGCAGTTCAAGTTCAAACGGATTCCTGTTGAGAGTGAGTGTCTGTGTGTGTGTGTGTGTGTGTGTGTGTGTGTGTGTGTGTGTGTGTGTGTGTGTGTGTGTGTGTGCTGTAAGTCATGAGTGTTTATGGCACAGTAGAACTTGACTAACATTATAAGATAAAAATACAAATAAAATTATAGCTGCAAGCAGGGATGAAAGGGCCCGCACACGTGTCACAGCGACCCGGGGGCTTTAGGAAACAGGAAACAGAGCACGGTGGGCAATATGCATTTAATTATATAAAAATAGGAGGACTACGTCAGTTATTTGTATTTGCCACACTTCCTGTTGCCAGCAGGTGGCGCTATGACTATAGCTGAATATTGGCATGTAGATGTCTTCAGACCAGGACTCTAATAAAACATGTGAAGTTTGGGGCAGATCGCACATTGTATGCCTGAGTTACAACAACTTCCTGTTTCATGGCGAAACATCAAATTTTGTGAGGCCGCCACGAACACACCGTTCAATGAAAACTCAAGATCTTTGCAATTTAACATCACCAAGTCCTTTAGATTAGACTGACCAAATATGATGTTGATCTGATTAAATCTCTAGGCGGAGTTCGTTAAAGTACAACGCCTGGAAATGGCAAAAACTGCAAACATTTTGCAGAGAAAATTCTAAATATCTGACTTCCTGTTGGGTTTCAGAATTTGCTCCGCTGGACTTTTTTGTAGGTATTGGGCTGTTACATGTGTGTACCGAATTGCGAAATACTTGTACGTGAAATGTAGCGCGAACGGCGCTTAATTGAAATTTTGTAGGTGGCGCTATCGAGCCATTTTGCCACACCTAATTCTGTGACCCATATCAGACGTACATTTTCACCACTTCTGACGCGTGTGCAAAGTTTCATGAGTTTTCGAGCATGTTTAGGCCCTCAAAAATGCGATTCATTTCGGAGAAGAAGAATAATAGACTGAGCAATTCCAATAAGGTACCATCGGTGCCCGTGCCCTAATTATTAAAAATGTATATGACCGTTTGAAATCAAGTCATAATCAGTTGATTAATCAGTTACGTCATTTGACTGACCACAGAAATGAAATATATGAATGTGATGTGTGTGTCACTGTTACTCCTCCATCAGAAGTCAGCGGTCATTATCAGCTGTTTCTTCAGAAGGCTGAATGCGCAGCGTTTTACTGATTGAACAGATCGAGTTATTGATGAGAGAGCAGATCACGGCCGCACTGGACGTATTCTCCAGACAGCTAACGGCCGGGAGTTAAAGTCTGCCGACGCCGCTGTAATAAATCATGTTGTTCCTCACGCTGCTTCTTCTGTTGTTCCGGAGGTTCAAACGGCTGAATGTCAAGCCTCCTTTATTTATATAGCGCTTTATACTGGCCAAAAACAGCCGCTGTTTGGATTTAAAGAGTCTATGATGGGATCATTGTTGTTTCTAACATGTTATATGTTTGGCAAGAGTTACTTTACAGTAATAACAGGAAAATGATTTTGGCAATTCACATTTACTTGTATAGCACTTTTCACAATACGTATTGTTTCGATGCAGCTTTACAGAAAATGCATGTTTCTTCATTACAATTTAGAGGTGATAATACGACAATACAAGACAATACAGTCATACAGATAAATCATGCAGTCAGCTAACATCACGTATTCAGAAACAATGAGCTCATTAAAGTAATTATTACAAGTTGTGATCATGATCAGAATATATAGTAGATTTGTCAGTAGTGTGTGTTGATTCAGAGTTGCCGTCATCTCAGCCGCTACTGCAATAAATCACAGGCTGACATAAAACCGCTTAGAAAATATTATTTCACAGCAGAAAACATTTGAATACTCTCAAGTGAAGAGAATGAATCATGCTGACCCTCTGAGAAGATTGTGTTCAGTGTTTGACAAGGACAAACGATATCAAATAACCCGAAACTACGAGAGCGTCACGTGAGTTAGTGTGTTTATACACGACCGTCAGAGGAACTCGAGAGGAACCCTTTCCAGTGACAGTGTGTGTGGTTTGCATGTGGATGCTTCAGCACATCCCACAGATGCTCGATTGGATTGAGATCTGGGGAATTTGGAGGCCAAGTCAACACCTCAAAATCGTTGTTGTGCTCCTCAAACCATTCCTGAACCATTTTTGCTTTGTGGCAGGAGCATTATCCTGCTGAAAGAGCCACAGCCACCAGGGAATACCGTTTCCATGAAAGGGTGTACATGGTCTGCAACAATGCTTAGGTAGGTGGTACGTGTCAAAGTAACATCCACATGGATGGCAGGACCCAAGGTTTCCCAGCAGAACATTGCCCAAAGCATCACACTGCCTCCGCCGGCTTGCCTTCTTCCCATAGTGCATCCTGGGGCCATGTGTTCCCCAGGTAAGCCACGCACACGCACCCGGCCATCCACGTGATGTAAAAGAAAACGTGATTCATCAGACCAGGCCACCTTCTTCCATTGCTCCGTGGTCCAGTTCTGATGCTCACGTGCCCGCTGTTGGTGCTTTCGGCGGTGGACAGGGGTCAGCATGGGCACCCTGACTGGTCTGCGGCTATGCGGCCCCATACGCAACAAACTGTGATGCACTGTGTATTCTGACACCTTTCTATCAGAACCAGCATTAACTTCTTGAGCAATTTGAGCTCCAGTAGCTCGTCTGTTTGATCGGACCACACGGGCCAGCCTTCGCTCCCCACGTGCATCAATGAGCCTTGGCCGCCCATGACCCTGTCGCCGGTTCACCACTGTTCCTTCCTTGGAGCACTTTTGATAGATACTGACCACTGCAGACCGGGAACACCCCACAAGAGCTGCAGTTTTGGAGATGCTCTGACCCAGTCGTCTAGCCATCACAATTTGGCCCTTGTCAAACTTGCTCAAATCCTTACGCTTGCCCATTTTTCCTGCTTCTAACACATCAACTTTGAGGACAAAATGTTCACTTGCTGCCTAATATATCCCACCCACTAACAGGTGCCGTGATGAAGAGATAATCAGTGTTATTCACTTCACCTGTCAGTGGTCATAATGTTATGCCTGAAATCAGGGGCTCATTAGAAGGTGTGTGTGTGTTGAGTTTAATTGACTGGAGGTCAGACGTGTGGCGTAAGTGTTTGGGGTCAGAGGTTCAGTCTCTCCATCAGAATCTGCAGGGATGGAGTGAAGGGAAGCCGTCTGTTTTACTGATCTGGGTTACGGTTGTCTCGACACTGCATGTGAAACTCAAGTGCGTTTCTTTCTGACGGGATGTTAAAGATTAAAGTCCAAACTACATCAAACTCACACCGGATCTGAAATGAGCAGCAGAGCTCGAGAGAGACGCCGTCTGAACGTTAAAGCACTTCATATCGTCTCTGAGCTCGGCCTTCAGCGTCACAGCGAGTTTGAACAGACGAGATGAAGCTCAAACTCTGAGCGACAGCAGGACGAGCAGCGGCGCTTCACACACATACACTGAGGCCCGTCTCTTCCTCCGGCACGTCAGCTTTCATTGTTTCCGCTCCAGGATTCAGTCTGGTCACATCTGCGGCTATTTTTAAAGTGAGATGCACTTCAGGTCAATGCATTTCACTTTTTTTTTGAGCGCTGAGTGAGTTGAAAAGCAGTTTTAATCCTCTGGACCCTAAGGATATTTTGTGGCCCTGAAGAAGTTTGACATGCTCTGACATTTGTGTTTTTTTCAGTTGCTTTAAAGCATATTAATGGCTAAAGTCTGATTACACTGTATTCAGCACAAACAGGGCTACAGTAATATGTGAGCAACATGTACATAAAAGTTTGTAGTTTTGAGAAAATAATGTTTATGCATAGTTTTTGAAAAAAATAAAATGTTAAATCACCGAAATAAGGCCATATAACACACAGTAAACATTTGTTCACAAGGCTTTTCAGAACTGGATGTTGTTGCCTAGAGTTTTTTCTTCAAAACAATGTGAAAACCATTTTGATCACTCATTCATACAAAACAATATAGTCATTTAACTTCTGTAAGACACTTATTGTCAGAATGGCTGTATGCGGGGAGGGTGTGGACCATCATGAATAATGCTGAGATTCAAACCTGAGGCGTCATCGACTCCTCCCCTGAATATCAATGAGGAATGTGAGAATCTATAGAGAATGCATGTGAGGAGACTTCATGATTGAATGTATTGTTTGTAGCTTATTCACAAAATCACGTTTCATTTAAAAGAAGTCATCTGACTATAAATTTTCTTTACATAAAGACTTTAGACCTACAGTGCCGTTCAAAAGTTTTAGATCTGTATGTTTTAAAAAAAAAAAAAAAAAAAGTCTCTTCTGCTCACCAAGGCTGGATTTATTTGATCCAAAATAGTAAAAACAGTAATATTGTGGAATATTCCACAGTATTTATTCCTGTGATGTCAAAGCTGAATTTTCAGCATCATTACTCCAGTCTTCAGTGTCACATGATCCTTCAGAAATCATTATGATTATTTGCTCAACAAACATTTCTTATTATTATGAATGCTGAAAACAGTTGTGTAATTTTTTTCAGGATTCTTTGATAAATCAAAGATTTAACCCAGAGGGAACAGAAAGTTCCCTCTGGGTTCAAAAGAATAACATTTATCTGAAATAAAAAGATTTTGTAACGTTATAAATGTCTTTACTGTGTTTTTTTTTTTTTTTATCAATATAAGGCATCTTTGTGAATAAAAGTATTAATTTCTTTCAAAAAACAAAAAACAAAACAGCAACAAAAAAACTCAACTCTTACTCAGAATGGTAGTGTATAATGTTACAATAGATTTCTATTTCAGATAAATGCTGTTGTTTTGAACTTTCTATTTATCAAAGAATCCTGAAATAAATTGTACACAAATGTTTTCAACATTCATAATAATAAGAAATGTTTCTTGAGCAGAAAATCAGCATATTACAATGATTTCTGAAGGATCATGTGAAACTGAAGTAAATAAAATGGAATAAATTGCAAAACAAAATAGAAATCCAAATAGAAAACAATTATTTTAAATTATAAAAATATTTCGCAATATTACTGTAATACAATATTACCTTTTGCTGTATTTTGGATCAAATAAATGCAGCCTTGTTAAGCAGAAGAAATGTTTTTGAAAACATTAGAAAATCTAAAACTTTTGAACGGTAGTGTATTTACACATGAAACAACACATAGAGCAGTGGTAAAAAAATACAGCGCAAAAGAGACGTCGAGGGCAAAAATGCAAGATGAACGAAAACGAATTAGTCTCTCTATTTGAGCGCGCTTGTCGCGCGTCTACATTTAAAATAACGAACTTGCGCAAAAGACGCAACATATGTGAACGGCCCCTTAGTCAGTGGTTACATCAGCGTAGCAGTCAATAAACGTGACATTTAGGCCCAGTAAACGGGACGTCCCGGCTAATACGGGACAGTTGGCAACCCTACTTTTATATCATGCTGTGTTTAATATTATAGAGCATAAAAATATCCCCATGTCGTACGTGTATCTTTATTTAGCATTGAAAGGTCGGCTACCTATTTAATATTTCAGCATGTTTCCGTTGATTTCACACATTTTAGTCTGGCAATAGTTCAACTAGTAGCCTACAATGTGAAGTTTATGCATCAATAACACTAATATAAGTGAGAAGAAATGTTTTACCTTAAAAATTCTCATAAATCACGTTCTGTTTCTTCTGAGGTAAATCCAAGGTAAACTCACAGCGTGTCTTCCAAACTCGATGAAAATCAGAAGAATGAAGAAGCTGATTCTTTGTTTTGAGGTGATGGGGGGCATTTACAGGTTCGCGTTCCTTCCTTGTGGACGATTTGCATGTGAATCGCTTTGCGCGCGCGTGGGTGTGGTCACATTAAAGTTAATGAGGCGCCGCTGGAGGAACTGTACCTCTTGCTGTTTTCATACGGATTACATAAACAGAGAATATTTGTTTTTTATATAAATTACTTCATTTAAAAGTAGGCATTCCAAGCTTTATAAAGAGATATCTGTCGTGTCTGTGTGACAAGTGTTCTCTGAGTTCTGAGTTTATTTTCAGACGCATTTCAGAGTAGACATCACAGGGAGACAGACGGGAGAACGCGCATCCTGTTTGTTTTCTTTATTTAGCGAAAAGCACAACATTTAGTTTTTATTTTGAGTGTACATAAAAAAAAGTAGACACTTTAAGCTTTGTAAAGACATATCGTTCATGTCTGTGAGACCAAAAATGACGGAGTATTTTAAGTTGTTTTACACTGTCATGAGGAAAAATCCAGCAAAACGCGCGGGCGCGTTCTTCGGGTTCAGGGGGTTAGAGGTCCTATAATGCAAATGAAAATAAGTCTCTGATGTCCCTAGAGTGTGTATGTGAAGTTGTAGCTCAAAATACCCCACAGATTTTTATAGCATGTTAAAATTGTAATTTTTGAGGGTGAGCAAATACATGCCGTTTTTGTGTGTCCCTTTAAATGCAAATGAGCTGCTTATTTTCAGGAAGTGTTAGCAGCTCCGGTTACCTCACGCAGACACGCACTGAAAATTTTCGAAACTGTTCAGCCTTTTACATTCAAACCGGAGTGGGACAATGATGGAGAGACTCAAGAAGAAGTGACAACTGTAGAATGAGACAGGACGTTTCTGAATGGTTAATTGATGAATTCATGAGTTAACGATCTTCAAGTCACTGATTAGCATGTTCTGTCATGATAATCTATAAATTGCTGGTGTGGGAACTGTTGTCAAAAATCAAATCAGATCACCTTTATTTATATAGCGCTTTTTATAATGCCAATTGTTTCAAAGCAGCTTCACAGTGGTAACAGGAAAATAATGCAACAGAATTTGATTCGGCTGTACAGCCGCTCTGGAGAAAACGGTAATGTCATCAGCTCATTTCAATTATCATATAGTGTCAATGCGGGCAGATCAGTAATATAGTTGAAATTTAAGTGTCCCCAACTGAGCAAGCCAAAAGCCAAAGGCGACGGTGGCAAGGAACCAAAACTCCTTCAGGGCCAGAATGGAGAAAAAAACCTTGGGAGAAACCAGGCTCAGTCGGGGTGCCAGTTCTCCTCTGGCCGTGTATGATTATCAAAATCAAATCAAATCACCTTTATTTATATAGCGCTTTTTACAATGGCAATTGTTTCAAAGCAGCTTCACAGTGGTAACAGGAAAATAATGCAACGGAATTTGATTCGGCTGTACAGCCGCTCTGGTGAAAACGGTGATGTCATCCAGCTCATTTCAATTATCATATAGTGTCAATGCGGGCGGATCAGTAATATAATTGAAATTTAGGTGTCCCCAACTGAGCAAGCCAAAAGCCAAAGGCGACGGTGGCAAGGAACCAAAACTCCTTCAGGGCCAGAATGGAGAAAAAAAACCTTGGGAGAAACCAGGCTCAGTCGGGGTGCCAGTTCTCCTCTGGCCGACGAACAAATAGTGTATGATTATGATTCTGGCAACATTACAGGTCAGAAGTCATATTAGATAAATAAATATTCGTAGGATTATTCGAAAGATTGGAGTTGTCACGCCGGGGACGGGTTTAATTAGGATGTCGTGTCGATGCGGCATTTACAGGGGGGAGTTTAATTGACACTATTGTCTCTACAGACACTTCAGGGATATGGTCGTCATGTCCAGGCTAAGGTCCACCATCTGGTCTGGATACGGCCCGGATCCGGCCGACTGCAGTAAACCTCGGGATAAACAGAAAGACTAACATTAGCGTAGATGCCATTCTTCTTATGATGTAACGAGTACATCAGGTGTTATGGGAAGTGTTCCCGGTTCCGGCTGACCTAGTTAATGCAGCCTAAAACAATCATTTAACTGATTTGAATAACAGAAATTAAAAATGTTTTATGTGTATGCCATAGTAAAGAGATGTGTTTTTAGTCTAGATTTAAACTGACAGAGTGTGTCTGCTTCCCGAACAATACTAGGAAGACTGTTCCAGAGTTTAGGTGCTAAATAGGAAAAGGACCGACCGCCTGCAGTTGATTTTGATATTCTAGGTATTATCAACTGGCCAGAATTTTGAGACCGCAATAAACGTGATGGAGTATAATGCGTTAAGAGCTCGCTCAAGTACTGGGGCGCTAAACCATTTAGTGCTTTGTAAGTAATCAGCAAGATTTTAAAATGTATACGATGTTTAATAGGGAGCCAATGCAGTGTTGCCAGAACCGGGCTAATATGGTCATACTTCCTGGTTCTAGTAAGAACTCTAGCTGCTGCGTTTTGGACCAGCTGCAGTTTATTTATTAAGCGGGCAGGGCAACCACCCAGTAGAGCATTACAATAATCTAGCCTTGAGGTCATGAACGCATGAACTAACTGTTCAGCATTTTGCATTGAAAGCATGCGCCGTAATTTAGATATATTTTTAAGATGGTAGAATGCAGTTTTACAGATGCTAGAAACGTGGCTTTCAAATGAGAGATTGGTATCAAAGAGCACACCCAGGTTCCTAACTGACGACGAGGACTTGACAGAGCAGCCATCGAGTGTTAGACAGTATTCTAGGTTACTACTTGTGGAGTTTTTTTGTCCAATGATTAAAAATTCAGTTTTTTCTGAATTAAGTTGCAGGAAATTACTAGTCATCCAATTTTTAATATCAGCTATGCATTCTTATGATTATGATTCTGGCAACATTACAGATCAGAAGTCATATTAGATCAATAGATATTCGTAGGATCATTCGAAAGATTGGAGTCGTCACGCCGGGGACGGGTTTAATGAGGATGTCATGTCGATGCGGCATTTACAGGGGGGAAAACTAACGCCATGCTTCCTAATAATATCTCCCAGTGGTAGCATGTACAGGGTGAAAAGCAACGGTCCTAGCACTGAGCCCTGCGGTACTCCATACTGAACTTGTGTTCGGTGTGACATCTCTTCATTTACTGCTACAAACTGATAACGGTCAGATAAGTATGATTTAAACCATGCCAATGAAATTCCACTAATGCCAACATAATTGCTGTAATTTATAATAATATCTTCGGTATTACTCACAAGTCTAGTTTCAAATATAATTCCTTTGAAGTTTTGGTGCTTTATGTAACGTTATGTAGTGAAATTGATAAATCCCGTTTGACATTTGTGCTGGCTACTGTATACAGGCCACCAGGGCACCATACAGACTTTACCAGAGAATTTGCTGATTTTCTATCAGAGTTAGTACTGGCTGCAGATAAAGTCCTAATTGTTGGTGATTTTAATATCCATGTAGACAATGAAAAAGACGCATTGGGATTGGCATTTAGAGACATTCTAAACTCTATTGGAGTAAGGCAACACGTGTCAGGACCCACTCATCGCCGTAATCATACGTTAGACCTAATACTGTCACATGGAATAAATGTTGATACCATTGAAATTCAGCGATGACATCTCAGATCATTACCTAGTATCATGTACACTTAATTTAGCAAAGGCTGCAAAGCCGTCCCCTCGCTTCAAATATGGCAGGACTATCACTGCTGCGACTAAAGATTGCTTTGTAAATAATCTTCCTCATCAGTTTCATCTCCTCAGCATCCCAGATAGCCTAGAAGAACTCGATGTTGCAACAGAAACTATTGACTCTCTCTTTTCCAGCACTTTAGACACAGTTGCTCCCCGGCGCTTAAAGAAGATTAAAGAAAATAGTCCAACGCCGTGGTACAACGAGCACACCCGGGCCCTTAAAACAGCAGTCAAAAAAATGGAGCGCAGCTGGAAGAAAACAAAACTAGACGTTTTTCGCAGTTCATGGAAAGAGAGCATGATTGCATACAGAAAGGCCCTAAAAACTGCTAGATCTGCTTATTTCTCGACTCTCTTAGAAGAAAACAAACACAACCCTAGGTATTTATTCGATACAGTGGCTAAATTAACCAAAGATAAAGCTTCACCTTCTGATGTTTGTAAACAGCACAGCAGTAATGACTTTATGAACTTCTTTACTTGTAAGATTGATAATATTAGGAAAAAAATTATAACCATGCAGCCGTCTACTACAGTATCACATCAGACAGTGCATTGTAGTGTCACTGAGGAAAAATTACATTCATTCACTGCTATAGGAGAAGAAGAATTGGCTAAACTCAAAATCAACAACATGTATGCTCGACCTCATACCGACTAAACTACGAAAAGAGATGCTTCCAGAGGTCATAGATCCTCTTCTTATTATCATTAATTCATCCTTGACATTAGGATATGTACCGAAAACTTTTAATTTGGCTATTATTAAACCACTTATTAAAAAAACGCAACTTGATCCTACAAAATTAGTCAATTACAGGCCAATCTCAAATCTACCCTTTCTGTCAAAAATACTAGAAAAGGCAGTGTCCTCACAACTATGCTCCTTTTTAGAAAGAAATGGTATCTGTGAGGATTTCCAGTCAGGATTTAGACCGTATCATAGTACTGAGACTGCTCTCATTAGAGTTACAAATGATTTACTCTTATCATCCGATCGTGGTTGTATATCTCTATTAGTGTTACTCGATCTTAGCGCTGCATTCGATACTATCGACCACAACATTCTTTTGAATAGACTCGAAAATTATGTTGGCATTAGTGGAATTTCATTGGCATGGTTTAAGTCATACTTATCTGACCGTTATCAGTTTGTAGCAGTAAATGAAGAGATGTCACACCGATCACAAGTTCAGTATGGAGTACCGCAGCACAGGCTCAGTGCTAGGACTGTTGCTTTTCACCCTGTACAGGCTACCACTGGGAGATATCATTAGGAAGCATGGCGTTAGTTTTCATTGTTATGCTGACGATACTCAGCTCTATATTTCTTCATGCCCTGACGAAACTTACCAATTCACAAGATTAACGGAATGCATAGCTGATATAAAAAAATGGATGACTAGTAATTTCCTGCAACTTAATTTTTTAACTTAATTTTAACTGAATTTTTAATCATTGGACAAAAAAACTCCACAAGTAGTAACCTAGAATACTGTCTAACACTCGATGGCTGCTCTGTCAAGTCCTCGTCGTCAGTTAGGAACCTGGGTGTGCTCTTTGATACCAATCTCTCATTTGAAAGCCACGTTTCTAGCATCTGTAAAACTGCATTCTTCCATCTTAAAAATATATCTAAATTACGGCACATGCTTTCAATGCAAAATGCTGAACAGTTAGTTCATGCGTTCATGACCTCAAGGCTAGATTATTGTAATGCTCTACTGGGTGGTTGCCCTGCTCGCTTAATAAATAAACTGCAGCTTGTCCAAAACGCAGCAGCTAGAGTTCTTACTAGAACCAAGAAGTATGACCATATTAGCCCGGTTCTGGCAACACTCCATTGGCTCCCTATTAAACATTGTATACATTTTAAAATCTTGCTGATTACTTACAAAGCACTAAATGGTTTAGCTCCCCAGTACTTGAGTGAGCTCTTAACGTATTATACTCCATCACGTCTATTGCGGTCTCAAAATTCTGGCCAGTTGATAATACCTAGAATATCAAAATCAACTGCAGGCGGTCGGTCCTTTTCCTATTTAGCACCTAAACTCTGGAACAGTCTTCCTAGCATTGTTCGGGAAGCAGACACACTCTGTCAGTTTAAATCTAGACTAAAAACACATCTCTTTACTATGGCATACACATAAAACATTTTTAATTTCTATTATTCAAATCAGTTAGATGATTGTTTTAGGCTGCATTAACTAGGTCAGCCAGAACCGGGAACACTTCCCATAACACCTGATGTACTCGTTACATCATAAGAAGAATGGCATCTACGCTAATGTTAGTCTCTCTGCTTATCCCGAGGTTTACTGCAGTCGGCCGTATCCGGACCAGATGGTGGACCTTAGCCTGGACATGACGAACGCATCCCTGAAGTGTCTGTAGAGACCGTGTCAATTAAACTCCCCCCTGTAAATGCCGCATCGACACGACATCCTCATTAAACCCGTCCCCGGCGTGACGACTCCAATCTTTCGAATAATCCTACGAATATCTATTGATCTAATATGACTTCTGACCTGTAATGTTGCCAGAATCATAATCATACACTATTTGTTCGTCGGCCAGAGGAGAACTGGCACCCCGACTGAGCCTGGTTTCTCCCAAGGTTTTTTTCTCCATTCTGGCCCTGAAGGAGTTTTGGTTCCTTGCCACCGTCACCTTTGTCTTTTGGCTTGCTCAGTTGGGGACACTAAAATTTCAACTATATTACTGATCTGCCCGCATTGACACTATATGATAATTGAAATGAGCTGATGACATCACCGTTTTCTCCAGAGCGGCTGTACAGCCGAATCAAATTCTGTTGCATTATTTTCCTGTTACCACTGTGAAGCTGCTTTGAGACAATTGGCATTGTAAAAAGCGCTATATAAATAAAGGTGATTTGATTTGATTTTGATTTGATGCTCGTAAACATGGCGGATGAGCGGGAACAGCTTCAGATTCAGAGCCGCAGTTTTGAGGACAGTGATCTGACATAAACAGAGCATACACTCCGAACCCTTACATGAGCCGAACCCTTTCATGAGCTCGTGTTTCTCTTTTGTTGTTCATATGTGGTAAGTCTGATTGCATTCATATGGTGAATTGTGTTACTCGTCTTTAGTCAGTTATTGGGACTGGAACACCTTTGGTTCTGGACGGATGTGTGACTTTCTGAAAGAGCAACCAGACACTTTCTTCACTCTCATTTATCCAAACAGTCAGTAGCAAATAAATAAACCTGCACTATAGAGATTACACTTTTAATTTGCTGCATTTCCATGTTAATGGGTTTTTCAGCTAAATGAGATTTCCTCTGTGAAGTAATGTGAAAACCAGTCGACAGTCTGACAGTCGATGTTTAAGAAGAAACACAGAAAAACTTCAGGAAACTATAGCGGTCAGCGTGACAGACGGCAGGTCAGTGTTCTTCCTCATGATCGACACTGACCCGCACACACAAAACCAGCGTTAGGTGTTGGGTTTCCATGTTTTATGGGGACTCTCCATAGACGTAATGGTTTTTATACTGTACAGACTGTATAGTCTCTCCCCTTACAATAACCTTACCCCTAAACCTACACATCACTCACTCACACACACACACTCACACACACGCTAACCCTACCCCTAGACCTACACATCACACACACACACACACACACACACTAACCCTACCCCTAAACCTACACATCACACACACACACACACACTAACCCTACCCCTAAACCTACACATCACACACACACACACACACACACGCTAAGCCTACCCCTAAACCTACACAGTGTAGAATATTTATTAAGCCATTTGTGTCCTCGTAAACCACATATACCTGTATACACTCACTCACTCACTCACGCACGCACGCACGCACGCACGCACACACACACACACACACACTCTCACTCATGCGCACACACACACACACTCTCACTCATACACACACACACACACACACACTCACATATACACACACTCACTCTCACACACACACACACACACACACACACTCACGTACGCACGCACGCACGCGCACACTCTCACTCTCACTCACACACACAAAAACACACAAACACACACTCTCACTCACACACTCTCACTCACACACTCTCACTCACACACTCACGCACACACACTCACTCACTCACTCTCTCACACTCACACATACACACACACTCACTCACACACACACACACACACACTCTCTCACATACACACACACACTCACGCACGCGCACACTCTCACTCTCACTCTCACTCACACACGCACACTCACACACACACACACACACACAAACACACACACTCTCACTCACAAATACGCACGCACACACGCACACACACACTCACTCACTCTCACGCACGCACGCACGCAAACGCACACACACACACACACAAACACACTCACTCTCTCACACACACACACACAAACACACTCACTCTCACACACACACACACATACACACACTCACGCACACACAGAGTCTCACACACACACACACGCACACTCACACACGCACACTCACACACACACAAACACACACTCTCACTGACACACGCGCACACACACACACTCACTCATGCACGCACGCACACAAACACACTCACTCTCACACACACACACACATACACACACACACTCTCACACACACACACACTCTCTCTCTCACACACACACACACATTATCTCTGTCTGTCCTGAGGCAGCTGCTGTTTTTCTCTAGTTTTCTTGCGCTCTGGATTAATTAGTGTTTCTCATCAATAGATTGAGTTGCTGTGGGTTTGATCATTATAATGGCCGCCCTGCAGACATCGAGTGACCCAATGACTCTCTGTCCTCAAACACAATCAATCCATTCAAATGGCCGATTGCATTGAGTAAAAACATCAACGCTCTTGCAAACTCTTCCACAGTTGGTTTAGTGGCGGTTAGTGAAGTGGACGGTTAATCACATGATCACGTCATGTGTGATTCAAACACAGACAGATCACATGGACCAAAAACAGCATGAAGGTGTTTCGTTGAGGGCTCGTGGTGTTCTGAGAGATGTTCTCTTTGCTGAACCCTGTGTCTGTGAATGAGCACTAACTGTAAGAGTTTCTGCTGAGAGCGACTGACATGATTTCACTCCTGCCGTATCTGTGCTCTTCCACAGAAAAACACCTTCAGAGCAGAGGGATTGAGCTGATGTGATTGGCTAGTTTGATTGTGTGGTGAATGTGAAAAGCTCGGCGGCGTCTCAGAGTCAAATAGTGTGTGTAATTCACACTGCTTTATTAAATAACGCCTGACCGGTCGGCATTAACTTCAGCTTCTGTTCAGTCAGTCTGTCTTGAAGGACGAAGGGTTGGGAAGCTCTAGAGGATTCTGTGCTTCAGACTCCTTCTCTGTTCCAGTGTGAGACAAAGACTCGTCCAGGCCAGATTCACGCTCTCTGATGGGGAAGAACTGGCCTGACCTTCACTGCGACTGTAAGTGTGTTCAGGCACAATGATATTAATGTGTCTGTCATTTCACAATCAGAAAGCAGAATGTGTTTTACTTACAGTCTGATAGAGTGAACGTGTCAGGAGACGATACCGGCTGTTAAATGATGGCTTTTGTTAGTGAATCATTATAAGTGTGTGTCATTTATAAAGCATCGTTACTCCATGATTGATCACAGCTGAAGAGCAGCGGTGTATAGAAAGGAGTGAGTGTGTGTGTGTGAGTGTGAGTGTGCCACTCATTCATAGAATACCAAAGAAAGGCAATGTACCAGAAGACCCCTCAACATGGAGGGACATCTCTCTATTGCCATCTGTATACAAAGTCTTTCTGAAGTGCCTGCTTTCAAGAATATTACCTTGGCTGGTTGATACTGGAATTCTGTCTAACAAACAAAAAGCTTACACTGAGCGACAAGGCATGAATGAGCATGTTTTTTGCTTAAAAACTGCCATTGACGATTTTAAGCACGAATCTGCTAAGCTATGGCCTCATAGAGTCATGACTGATGCATTGGAAGAGATACAGCTCCCTAAGATCTATGTGGACATCATAAAAGATGTATACTGTGACTCCTAACTAGGCTGTCCATGGAGTGCTGTAAACTTTATCATTGCAATAAATCAATGGCTAAAATGGCTCTGTGCACATGCCCCGCCCCACGTCCTGTCACCGAACCCAGTCCAGGGCTACGCTGATGATGTGGCCGTCGCATCCCGAGATGAAGGTGTGATTAAAACATGTTGTCATGCACTGACAGATTCCTGACATAGTCTGGCCTACAAGTAAAGCACAGTAAATGTGCAGTTTTCTATGAGAGGAGGAGCGGCGGCAACCGTTGGTATAGATCAAGGACCGACCAACCCCCCTTTTTTGTCATCTTAGACCAGCCACTCAGAGTGTACACTAGACATGAGACCTACAACTATCTGGGTCACAAGTTTAACATCGCTGGAGTCTGCAAGTGACTGACATGGCACATCAGTTTATGACCTGACGCATCACCTCTTCCTGTTACGCTAAAAGTGCAAGCAATAAGAGACATAGCTTTCTCTAAAATTCAGCATCTTTTTCAAATGTCCATATTCCGCAAAAAGTATTGCGTGAAATGGACAACAAATCCGTAACGTGGTTAGGAAATGGCTTTGTCTCAACACACATTCCACAAGATGTTTTATCTTCCAGAAAAGACAGGACGGGGGGCTTGGAGTTCAAACGGCATGTGGGAGCACACACACAGCCACAAGACACAAGACACTCTCACCTTACCAACAGATGTCAGCGTGAGGCAAATAGCCAGAGCATCCTTATTGCTGGATTTTAAAAGACGGAAGATGCTACATGCATGCGGTGGGGAAGACAGCTTCCTGGGTTTTAAAAGAAATACCAATGGAAAGCTGGATGGACCAGCACAGGGATTTGGTGTGTCATCAGACTGGCCAGACTTGAACGACCTATGCTGGAGGACAGGTACTGAACTGAAGTGGACCTGTAGAGGTCTCTGATGCAGTCGTAGAGGACCCATCTGTCATCGTGGAAGCCAGGCTGCACCATAACAACACTGTTCACCTGCTCCAGCCTAGAACATCAAGGCAGACTCTCTTGTCTATTCAAACAGCCCATAATATGGAGTACTGGTCTAAAACTCCAGTGAAAGTTGGCAAAACTTCCCTGTGCGGACCACTCTGTATCACACACCATCTACAGCAATGCCACCATCAGTGAGGAGATCCTGATTTTCTGTGTAAAAGCACGTCTGCAGGTTCTTATCACTGTGGTTTCCATCCACCCATCTGCCCCTCTGCACGACCCTCCTCGACAGCTGGAGTCAGTAGCCCATATCATGAACAGCTGTTCATCACTGAAAGGACTATATACTGCCAGACATGACAGACTTGTGGACCTGACTGCTGCTCAGATTCCCTGCGAGGCTGATGAGCAGATCTTTAAACACACTACTGTACAGTCTGAATGGTTCAACTCACCTGCAAACACTTTTTAAGGAATTGCTAATACACCAGATATTGTTAACATCTCTCAGAATGGCAAAACAGTTAAACTATTTGAGGTGTCATGTGCATTTGACTTCTTTATGGAGGACTCTTACTGCTCTAAGACTCTAAAATATCAGTCATTGATATCTACCATTGAGAACCTTGGGTACAAATGCCAGCTGATTGTGCTAGTGTTTGGTAGTCTAGGTCATGTACACAGGCTGGCGATCCGTGGACTTTGCATTGGGGGGATTTCTAAAACGGGCCAAACAGTTGGCAAAGTACTGTTCAATCGCAGCAACTATAGGAAGCATGTTTATTTGGAAAAGGCGATGTTTCCTGTACTCTTAGAACTGTATAACTCATAACAATGTGCTTATTTGTTTTAATCTGTTGGATCATTCAACAAATTTGATTCCTAATGAAATTTGACTTGTAATGTGGAATCACAGTATATAAAATGTGTGTGTGTGTCACTGTCTGTCTGTCGTCTGTCACCAGCCGAGCGTTCAGTAATTTATGTGCACATGCACCTATTGTGAATCTGGTGGGTGTTTTTCCTGCACACACAATATGTAAATTGTTCACAAATATTAGTGATTAAGGCCTCTGTCGGGTCTGGAGGACAGATGTGAGTCGTGACTGTTGTCTAATGTCTTTATGGAAATGTCTGAGCCGCTGGATAACAAAGTAGAAATTGTAGCATCACTGAGTCCAAGTGCATGATGGGATATTTAAACAAAACAAACACCCTCCGATCCGATGATTGTTCAGTTGTCTCTCTTCATTTGCATGTGTTTTCTGGCAGAATCTCAGTGTGTGTCACATCAGAAGGTCAGTGACTCTTCAGGAGGAGGGAAACTTCATTCGTATAGTTTTCAGCCTCAAACACACTGAGCAAATGATGTTGTAGCACAACAGTGTGACAGGCTGTGATGAACACACACACACTCACACACACACACAAACACAAACACACACGCACACACTCACACACATGTGTTAGGTTATGTTGTTTAAATGGGTTGTGTTGTTTGGATGGGTTATGTTGTTTGGATGGGTTGTGTTGATTGGATGGGTTATGGTGTTTGGATGGGTTATGGTGTTTGGATGGGTTATGGTGTTTGGATGGGTTATGATGTTTGGATGGGTTATGATGTTTGGATGGGTTGTGGTGTTTGGATGGGTTATGATGTTTGGATGGGTTATGTTTTTTTGGATGGGTTATGATGTTTGGATGGGTTATGTTGTTTGGATGGGTTGTGGTGATTGGATGGGTTATGGTGTTTGGATGGGTTATGATGTTTGGATGGGTTGTGGTGTTTGGATGGGTTATGTTGTTTGGATGGGTTATGATGTTTGGATGGGTTATGTTGTTTGGATGGGTTATGGTGTTTGGATGGGTTATGATGTTTGGATGGGTTGTGTTGTTTGGATGGGTTGTGGTGTTTGGATGGGTTGTGTTGATTGGATGGGTTATGTTGTTTGGATGGGTTATGATGTTTGGATGGGTTGTGGTGTTTGGATGGGTTATGTTGTTTGGATGGGTTGTGGTGTTTGGATGGGTTATGGTGTTTGGATGGGTTATGATGTTTGGATGGGTTGTGGTGTTTGGATAGGTTGTGGTGTTTGGATGGGTTGTGATGTTTGGATGGGTTATGGTGTTTGGATGGGTTGTGTTGTTTGGATGGGTTATGATGTTTGGATGGGTTATGATGTTTGGATGGGTTGTGTTGTTTGGATGGGTTATGATGTTTGGATGGGTTGTGTTGTTTGGATGGGTTATGATGGGTTATGTTGTTTGGATGGGTTATGATGTTTGGATGGGTTGTGTTGTTTGGATGGGTTATGTTGTTTGGATGGGTTGTGTTGTTTGGATGGGTTGTGTTGTTTGGATGGGTTGTGTTGTTTGGATGGGTTATGTTGTTTGGATGGGTTATGTTGTTTGGATGGGTTGTGTTGTTTGGATGGGTTATGATGTTTGGATGGGTTGTGTTGTTTGGATGGGTTGTGTTGTTTGGATGGGTTATGTTGTTTGGATGGGTTGTGTTGTTTGGATGGGTTGTGTTGTTTGGATGGGTTGTGGTGTTTGGATGGGTTATGTTGTTTGGATGGGTTGTGGTGTTTGGATGGGTTATGGTGTTTGGATGGGTTATGATGTTTGGATGGGTTGTGGTGTTTGGATAGGTTGTGGTGTTTGGATGGGTTGTGATGTTTGGATGGGTTGTGATGTTTGGATGGGTTGTGGTGTTTGGATGGGTTATGTTGTTTGGATGGGTTGTGGTGTTTGGATGGGTTATGGTGTTTGGATGGGTTATGATGTTTGGATGGGTTGTGGTGTTTGGATAGGTTGTGGTGTTTGGATGGGTTGTGATGTTTGGATGGGTTATGGTGTTTGGATGGGTTGTGTTGTTTGGATGGGTTATGATGTTTGGATGGGTTGTGTTGTTTGGATGGGTTATGATGTTTGGATGGGTTGTGTTGTTTGGATGGGTTATGATGGGTTATGTTGTTTGGATGGGTTATGATGTTTGGATGGGTTGTGTTGTTTGGATGGGTTATGATGTTTGGATGGGTTGTGTTGTTTGGATGGGTTGTGTTGTTTGGATGGGTTATGTTGTTTGGATGGTTTGTGTTGTTTGGATGGGTTGTGTTGTTTGGATGGGTTATGATGTTTGGATGGGTTGTGTTGTTTGGATGGGTTGTGGTGTTTGGAGCTTAGGGTTAGGCTCCTGAATCAGCCGTATCATGTTATCCTAAGGAGGTTAGGTTAATGTTAGTTAGTGTTAGTTCAGGTTGGTCTTCTGTGACAGTAAAAGAACCCAGATGATGTCACTTCCTGTAACGTAAATAATTTCTGAAATGAAGCCAAAAATTGTTTCTAACTACATATTCAGAAAAACTTAACTTCTGTTAACTGATACATTCCCTAGATCCCGAGCTTGTGAATCAGTATGTTGTGTACACGAGTTCAGGCACTGGTAAGGACAGTAAAGGACGCTGGCTCACTATACATTGGGACACTGATGACTCTATTTCCGGCGACATGACAACGTCCTCATTGTACAACATCACTACTGGTATTTATGAACAACAGCAGAGCTGATATCTTTCTGACATTACTTATAATGATATTTAAAGTACATTATGATAAATACTTTGCTTGTTACATATACGTGCATCATTTCAGAGGTAAATAAATTATAAATGTTAGCTAGATTGTGTTCATTACCAGTCTAACCAGTCTATGTTTACGCTGAAATGCTTTCTATTTTTTAACAACATATCGTGTGTCGTTATTGGTCGTTATGTGTCGTTATGTGCTGCCATCTGGTGTCTGGGTGGAGAAACAACAGGCTGATCATCAGTGTGAATTCAGAGTTATTGTGGACGTCATTTAGTCAGATGCACACACACATGCTCACACACACACATTGCGCTGCAGTGCTGTAGTTGGTGTATGTGAGTGTGAGATCTGTTGCAAACGCTCAGCTGTCATATTCCAGTCTCAGGTTCTGCTTCAGCATCTCTTTAGCGTCAGCGAGGTTTAATCTTCTCCGTTTCTCTGCCTGGCGTCTCTTTGTTTTGGAAGGCTAATGGGGTCGAAGTGTTTCTGCAGCACAAGTTCCACATCACTTCACATGGTTATTATTCTGTTTCTGACAGCAACAAACACAAACAAACACAGACACTCAGCGGCTCCTGAGCTGATCATACATCCGTCGGCAGAGCGGCTCTGCAAACCAAAGCACTGACCTCTCGTGAAGGTCAAAGGTCAGAGTCTGCTATGGTGACAGGTGATTGCTGAAATCTCAAACATCATCGCTTGTGTTGGTAGAGGTCAGAGGTCAGGTGTTCAGGGTTTGACTTTACACTGTAACAGTGTAGGTTTGGATCAACACTGGGTTCAGTAACACTGGTTAAGCAGTTTTCTAATGAAAGGAAAGCGGCTCTTATTTTAGAAGCCAATCATTGCATTACATTTCAATAACCTGAGCAGGCAAACAAATCATAAAAGCCAATAAACATTTATGCCAAGAAAAACATGATCCCCTTATTGCATTTTCATCTGATTGGTAAATTGATATTCAACATAACATCTCTGTTTAATAATATCACGTCACTTTGATTTATTTGCATTGCAAACTGACATGTTTGTGTGGATAAAGGTCCGTTATGATGAAAAGCCACAAACACCTCGCTGCTCTTCCTCACATGCGCTTTTCCCTCTCTGAGCGTCTGTCAGGCGTTCAGAGGAAAAGCCCAGCGGTTTAGTGTCCTACATCCATACGAGAGCCACAGAGAAGCAGGACAGCGGCTTTATTCTGGGCTTCTGTCTGTGGAGACAGAGAAACATTACTGTGTGTTTCACCAATGGTCACTCACTTCAGCATAAAGCCTCCCGTATCTCAGACACACACCTCAAATTGCAACCAAAGTCAGTGAATGATGTGCTGCGGCCCGGTTCAGACAGGAAATAACCCAGCCTAACCCAGCCTAACCCAGCCTAAACCAGCTTAAACCAGCCTAAACCAGTTAAAACTAGCCTAAACCCGCTGAAACTAGCTTAAACCAGCTTAAACCAGTTTAAACCAGCCTAAACCAGCTTAAACCATCTTAAACCAGTCTAAACCAGCTTAAACCAGCCTAAACCAGCCTAAACCAGCTTAAGCCATTTTAAACCAGCCTAAGCCATTTTAAACCAGCCTAAGCCAGCGTATGAAGTGAAAATCAACTATATGAAATATATGACACAGCTGTCTGTCTGTAGATCCGTGGCCGTGTTTTCACTCCAAATGAAAACATCAGACGGCTGGTGGAAACAGTGTCCAGGACGAGTTTGTTTGGACCATCTGTGTTTGGCAAAGACTCTGGTGGGCTTCATCTGTCCTTTAGAAATGAGCGGCTGATCTGGCCAAACCTCAGTGTGTGTGAGAGAGAGAGAGAGAGAGAGAGAGAGAGAGATGCGTCGTCTCGTGTGTCTTTGTGTCCTGATGTTCAGTTATTCTAACACACACGTTTGTAAACGAGCTGCAGCAGGTCTGAACCTGTGTGTGTGTGTTCGTGTGAAAGAGTTTGATCAGCCTTCTGGGCGTGAGGCCGGTGCTGTGGACGAACCAGAAACTAAATTACATCTATCTGTCTATCTTTGATTTATAGAGATACACACACACACACTCACACACACTCACTCACACACACGCTCACACACACTCACACACACACATACATACACGCTCACACACACATACACACTCACTCACACACACACACTCACTCACTCACACACACACACACACACACACACTCACACTCACACATATTCACACACACACTCATACACGCACTCATACATACATACATACATACACACACACACACACACACTCACACTGTGTGTGTGTGTGTTTGTGTGTATGTGTTAATACCAGCGCAGCCGTACGTCTGTGTTTCAATACTTCATTCAGTAAAGCGTCACTCCTCGTTCACCAGAGAAACTAAACCTCATTGACTGGCTGGTCATTTACAGTAGACGGTGATTAAAGAGCAAATTACATTTTTCCTCAGTTGTGTGATTATGAATATGAACCACTGAGTTTTATTTGATTGTTGGTGTCACTAATCTCAGCTGTATTCATTATTATTTTTTCCAAACAGTCCCACAGTTAAACTAATTACTGAATCATAACTCAGATTATGACCTGATCCCACGCTTTCATCAGCTAATTGCTCGATCTCCCACAGCTCACATTCATTAGCAGAAAAGATTTATTGGTTCCAGTTATCTTTTTAATTGATGAATAAAACATCAGGGCCTGACGGTATATGGATTATTCTTTAATTAGTGTCGTGAATAATGACTCGTGGATGCACTGAACAGATTCATATCAATTCATTCATCATTTACATTTGAGCAGCAGCAGAAACCAACAATCCATCCAGAGCTGGAGAACTGAACTCACTCCAGACGGAGGATCAGGAGCGTCCGTGAGTTGCAGGATCAACCCAAACACACCGACCACATCTCTGCTGCTGACCCGTTTACATTTCCATGCAGATCACAAACACAATGTATTAGTCCTGAATATTAAAAACCTCTATTAATTATGCTTCATTCTTGAACCTCAGTCATTTTATGCATAATTACGCTCACAAATAAATAGGACGACGTTCATTTTTCCCATTAATCTGATATAATTAAATCAGTGGGCGACAGATAAACGTACAATAAACACTTGCACAAGCTCATTCACGTTTTAATTTCCCTTTGTGAAGATAAAGACGACGTGCCCGTGTGTGTGTGTGTGTGTGTTAGTCAACGATCACGTCTCGGTGAATGAAACAGACGTCTGCATTTCTGAGCTCATATAGTCCCACTAAATAAACTTTGAGCAGCTTTACACACACACACACACTCTCACACACACAAGTCACCTTTATTTATATAGCGCTTTTTACAATGCCGATTGTATCAAAGCAGCTTCACAGTGTTAACAGGAAAATAATGCAACAGAATTTGATTCGGCGGTACAGCCGCTCTGGAGAAAACGGTGATGCCATCCAGCTCAGTTCAGTTATCATATAGTGACACACACACACGCATACACACACTCACACACACACTCATACACACACACATTAATACACACACACACACTTTCATACACACACACACACACACACACACACACAAAAGAACCCTCAAAAGCACACATCGGGATGTCATTCACTACTAAAAGTTAGACATCAGCCCTCAATCTATTCATTATAAACAATATACCAAGAAAGAAATTTGTGAGAATGTCTGTTTTCTCATTTTTCTGTAGAAAGTATTGACCCGAGGAATGTAATAGTGTAAGTATATTTTTTCTGTCCAACAATTGAATTTCTGAAGACTCAATAAGTGCAGTTACTCACACTCATACACATAATCTATAGTTATACTGTGAAGACTATGATGTGATATTTTACATTCGATCACTATTTCTGTACTTGAAAATCTAGTTTACCTACATGACAAACCTGAAAAGAACTGTTTTTCATTTGTATGTTTGTTCGGTTGTATTTATGTACAATGTATATATATTATGTATATACTGTATTATATATACAGTACCAGTCAAAAGTTTGGACACATCAATGGGAAAGTGTGTCCAAACTTTTGACTGCTACTGTACTATAATATACACATAAAGAATATCGGCCGATATATCGATATCAGACTTTTTTTTACTCCCTAATATCGGTATCGGCCCCCAAAAACCTATATCACACACAAATACAACTGGCGAAACATTCATGAATTTAAGGGTTAACGGTTAACGTCCACTTTATAACAGCCTGCTGACTGAACATCACCCGTCACACAACTACCAGCCAAAAACTCAATGCATCAGAATATGTAAAGGCTTGCGTGAGCAGAAAGAGAGTGTCGTGAAACGAGCATCACTTACACACATACAGTCTCAAACCACTGACCAATTGCAATCCAGCATCCAGAGAGAGTGTGACATCACATTAGTTCATTAGTTCAAACCAGACCAGTTGTTTTTTCTGTCAAGATATCTGCAAATCAAATTGAGATAAAAACTTCCAGCTCACAATCAGGACGTTTGTTACATTCTCACGCTGTGCAGAAACGGTTGGATGACTGCTGTTTTTGGCCAGTCAGATGCTCTCTAAGATGACACGGTCCCTCCTCATCCTAGAGAGCACCTGGTTGGACACAATGATTCTGTTTTCCCAGAACAGAAAGACAAAAAAGTGTTCAATGTACAATAACAGACATGAACTAAAAGCCACCAAACTCCGTTTTCTCTCTGGTTTCTTCGCTCATCACGAACTCACTCTCTCGGATTCGGGTTTGATCCGTCACACATCTGATGGTAAATAAAGTTTCCGCTGGTGACCTGAAGTGAATGATTAAATGATCCTAAACTCCCGCGTGTCTCTAAACCCTGACACGCCCTGCACTCATCTACGGCTCCCTTCATAATTACAAACTTCACATTATTCAAATGTGCTGATGAATATGTATGAGCGGCTCTGAGTGGCAGTGGACCCTCTGCCCTCCGGCTATTAAATTATTCACTTTAACCCAAACTGCTACAATGACACAAAGGAGCTCAGACACCATGTACAGATTGCAGCTCGGCCCACACTTAAAGGAGCCGTTGCCCCAAAATCCAGCATTCACGTTCAGAAAGTGCGGCTGAAAGACATGACTAAATACACTATATTGCCAAAAGTATTGCGACGCCCCTCCAAATCACTGAGTTCAGGTGTTCAATCACTTCATGGCCACAGGTGTATAAATCAAGCACTAGGCATGCAGATGCTTCTACAAACATTTGTGAAAGAATGGGTCGCTCTCAGGAGCTCAGTGAACTCAAGCGTGGTACCGTGATAGGTTGCCACCTGTGCAATAAGTCCATTCCTGACATTTCCTCACTACTAAATATTCCACGCTCAACTGTTAGTGGGATTATAACAGAGTGGAATTAATTGGGAACAACAGCAACTCAGCCACGAAGTGATAGGCCACGTAAAATCACAGAGCGGGGTCAGCGCATGCTGAGGGTCACAGTGCGCAGAAGTCACCAACTTTCTGCAGAGTCAATAGCTACAGACCTCCAAACTTCTGTGGCCTTCAGATGAGCTCTTCATGGATTAGATTAGAGCTTCATGGAATGGGTTTCCATGGCCGAGCAGCTCATCCAAGCCTTACATTAGGGCTGAACAATTAACTGCATTTGCTATAATATCGATATGATAAAATGCGATTTTTTTTTAACCGCAAAGGCTGCGATTACACTGGTCACGTGACACGCAGGAGTAAAGCAGTCTGCATAGGAAGCATCAACTTGGCACTACGCTGTCAGGGTTTTTCCTGCATTGAAATTTTATTTTTTTTGTCCTGCCAACGCCTTATTTGATCAGTTATTGTCATTTTATAAGTGATATAGATGACTGCTGCGCTTGTGATATGGGGCATAAGGGAGAGAACATGCAGAGAGCCCCTCCCTCGCACGCGCACTCTCTCTGTCTTAAAACAAACTACTGTCTTTGTTCTCTCTCCCTTGCACGTATTAATCAAAATCAACCGACGATGATAAAAGATCGGAAGACCAAATCCATGTTGCACATGGCGCATTCAGAGAATTTTTTTCCTGAATTACTGCTGCGTGTGAATTGTGCTCAAAAAACATCACCTCTTCTCTGACAAGCACAGGCTGCTGACATAAACCACACTTTCAATAAACAAAATGAAGTGATGAAGTCCGATGTCCTAACAACCGGGATTAGCCCACAACGCGTCCACGTCCGCTAATGTCCGATTCGCGACCCAATGACTCCTTTGAACCGATTCATTTTAATGAATGGTTAAAACAACTGATCTGTCCATCACTGATCTCACAGGACATCACTGTCTGAATTGGTGTATAACAAATAATTTACTCAGCAGAACACCTCTGAAATGAGAATGCAAGTGTGCTTACCCCATTTCGCAAGAGTGGATAGTAAGATTTAGCCTTAATAATCCACAGTATTTTATGACAATGTGTAGTAAATTAACTATAAAATCATTATAAAATAGTTTAGACTGGAGGTGAAACCAGAACAAAGCAAGTTGTTAGCTAGCTGTTAATTTTATTCAATTGTATATGGTAGAAAATTCGACTATTAGACTTCTTAATGCTACTTTTTAATATTGATATGATTATATACCAAAATAATTATCAGGTCTAAAGAAATGCTGGTCATACTATACAATGATTTATTGCTTGTATTTGTTGAATAATAAAGAAGATAAAGAGCTTAAAAAATAATTGCATATTAAATCGCAATATTGGTAAATAAAATCGCAATTAGATTATTTTCCAAAATCGTTCAGCCCTACCTTACATCACCAAGTGCAATGCAAAGCGTGGGGTGCAGTGGGGTAAAGCACGCCGCCACTGGACTCTAGAGCAGTGGAGACGTGTTCTCTGGAGTGACCAATCACGCTTCTCTGTCTGCCAGTCCCATGGATGAGTCTGGGTTTGGCGGTTGCCAGGAGAACGGGACTTGCCTGACTGCATTGTGCCAAGTGTAAAGTTTGGTGGAGGGGGGATTATGGGGTGGGGTTGTTTTTCAGGGGTTGGGCTTGGCCCCTTAGTTCCAGTGAAAGGAACTCTTAATGCTTCAGCATACCAAGACATTTTGGACAATTTCATGCTCCCAACTTTGTGGGAACAGTTTGGGGACGGCCCCTTCCTGTTCCAACATGACTGCGCACCAGTGCACAAAGCGTCGGTCCATAAAGACATGGATGAGCGAGTTTGGTGTGGAGGAACTTGACTGGCCTGCACAGAGTCCTGACCTCAACCCGATAGAACACCTTTGGGATGAATTAGAGCGGAGACTGCGAGCCAGGCCTTCTCGTCCAACATCAGTGCCTGACCTCACAAATGCGCTTCTAGAAGAATGGTCAAAAATTCCCATAAACACACTCCTAAACCTCGTGGAAAGCCTTCCCAGAAGAGTTGAAGCTGTTATATCTGCAAAGGGTGGGCCAACTCCATATTAAACCTTACGGATTAAGAATGGGATGTCATTAAAGTTCAAAACTTTTGGCAATATAGTGTATATTATGACTGAATTCAGGCAAATTTTTTCTTTAATATTAAAAACACTAACAGCACGAGCACAGAAAAAACACTTACTGAGAAAACATACACTTTGGATAAAATCCACTGCATGCAAACGCTCTTTGAAGCGGACAGGTCTGGCCTCAGTGTCGACTCAACTGGGCTTTAAACACAAGTCAGCTTTATTTCTACAGCGCTTTATACAGTACAGATTGTTTCAAAGCAGCTTCACAGGAATAAAGAGGAAAATAATGATTCGATGATGCAAACAGAGTTTAATTCTGCTGTGCAGAACTCTAAAAAGACAATAGTGCCATTGTTCAGTATTGATTCAGTTCAGTTCAACGACTGTGTAAAGTTCATCAAATATGAAATGAGCTATAGATGTGTGATGTCATCATCAGCTCAGTTCAGTTCTCATACAGCAGTGTCAGTGCAGTCAGATCAATAATATTGCTGAATATTAAGTGTCCCCAACTAAACAAGCCAGAGGAACTTAAACTCCATCAGGTGACATGACATGCACTTCCTCTCAGCCACTCTGTCACCTTTGGCTTTTGGCTTGCTTAGTTGGGGACACTAAATATTCAACTATATTACTGATCTGCCCGGATTGACACTATATGATAAAAAGCGCTATATAAATAAAAGTGACTTGACTTAATTTACTCATGAATATCTGATATGTGACTGAAGCAGTTGTGTGTGTTTATTTAACTCTATTAAAGTTCAGAAGGAAGCTCTGCCCGATGTTCCCGTCCGAGCGCGAGCTCATGTGGAAGGTCTTTTATTTCCCATGTAGCAGCAGCGCAGACACGCGGCCGGCCGGCTGATTTCCCGTGGGTTCCTGGTCTGTTTGTCCTGCCGTTTGTCCCGGGGCTCAATGTCACTGTCTCCTGCAGAAGTGATGGCACATCTACAGCCATCTGCTTCCAGCCCAAACACACACACACACACACACATGGCTCTAACCCTGCGGCTCGAGCTGCTAAAGGCCGTGTGTCACCGGACAGATGCGTCGCTCTGGACCAAGTGGAGTTTAGTGTGTCAGATCGATGGTGTTTAAAGTGCTCTGGCTGCTTTAGAAGGACATTATGTCATTTTATTGAGTTATAAATGAATAGAGAGAACTGCAGAGTTTAATGACCATCAAACCCTCCAGACACTATTGCAAACACACACGATTCTCAGAAAACCTTTTCAATAAATACAGGCAAACAATAGAACAAACCGTCAACCCTCGCAGATTGAGCCTTTTTTACAAAACTACAAAGCTACAAAAAAGTAAAAAATTTAAGGGATAGTTCACCCAAAAATGAATATTCTGTGATCATGTACTCACTCTCAAGTTGTTCAAAACATGTATTAGTTTCTTTGCTCTGTTGAACACAAAAGAAGATATTTTGATAAATGTTGGTTTCTGGTCCCCATTGACTTCCATAGTGTTTTTTGCCGCTACTATAGAAGTCAAAGGGGACTAGCAACTGTTTGATTGCCATGTATAAAATATCTATAAAATATCATCTTCTGTGTTCAACAGAACAAAGAAATTCATACAGCTTTAGAACAACTTGAGGGTGAACTGTCCCTTTAACAAACAATCTGACATTAGACAGCTGATATTCCTCTTCAACATCCTAAATTTCCATGTCAAACATTTCTGGTTTGCATGAAAAGTGCTGGACATCCTCTTGAAGAAACTCTTGAAGATTTGCAACGGTGGTGTGTGTTTTCTCCGAGAAATAAAACCACTACGTCCTGTAGAAGACAGGAATGACAGGATCTATAGTGTCGTTTCTCATTCATCACGGTACATCTGAGCGTTTCCCCCTGTCTCATGTATGTTGTGTTCCCTCGATCTGCTTTTCTCTCATCCTTTACTCATGTCTGTGGTTTTAAGCCAGTGGGCTCCAGTGTTGTTTGGTTCCCAACGTTCTTCAAAAGATCTTTATGTTCCACTGAAGAAAGACACAAGGGCGAGTAAATGAAGAGAGAATGATATCACTTTCTTGTTTTCAGACCTTGTACTTCAGTTATTGTCTTGAACAGAACTGATCGTGCATCAGAAGCACGTGTTATGCTGCATTGACATACGAGCGAACCGTCTCTGAATGTCGTTGTGTCATTTGTCAGGTCGTAACGAATCCTCTGAGCTTCTCTCTGACGTACGCCAGTGATCTGGGATGTTAAATAGCCTGCAGACCCAAGCATATTCAGTCCATGAGACTCTATTAGATCATTTACAGTGGTAATTTTTAAACCATTGTGTGAAGTCATTTTTCTGCTGAAGCCTCGTCTCTGATTATTCTAGATTGTCATTTGCATTTAGAATGGACATTACTTTGTCCAGAGGCTTTTATAAGTGTTCTCAACAACAACAAAAAAACCCTTGACTTGTGTGTCACGAGCCTCTTCAGGGGCCTTTGAATTCAAAACCGTCCTGTGAAATCTCAGTCAGGAAACAAGAACAGCTGACACGATTCCTGCGAAGGGGATTCGCCAGCGAGAGACGGATCAGATCCCTCCAGTTTATCAGACGCTGCTGTGTTTCTCTTTTAGCAAATTACAAATGTGGAGCTGTTACTTTGACAATGCCCAGAAAACTGACAAACAAATAAACGGGGAAGATCTTTGAACAAATATAGAGGCAGAATGTGTTAGTCAGTGGATTCCAGTGTGTCTTCAGTGTCTCAGCAACCAGACAGCGGCTGAATAAACGGCTGGCCTAAAACAGTGTTCGTGCTCATCCAGTTTCGATCGCTGGAAACCAACAGTAACTCAGTCCCGCTAAATGTTTACTCTCTGAATTCCTGCACCGGGAACCAGAGCCAATCCTCCCTATATGCAAACGTAGGACCTCCAAACCACCAGGGGGCGCCCTTGCTCATCACTACATAAAATAAACATGACGTAATTTACTGTGAATATTTCTTTATAACATGCAAATATATGTGCAGTGTCTACTAAACATTTGCGGAGTTGTGGAAATATTTTTAATAATGATTTCTATTTATTCAATAACTGTTTCGGACTCGGACAAGAAAGAAGAAAGTATGTATTTTTGTAACATTTTAATTTCGTATTTAGTCTTGACAAAGCAATAAATTCATAAGCAAATGGTAAACCAATAACTCCAGTCCAGATCTCCACCGTGTTTCGTTTGAAATGCCTCATGATGAAATGTAATGTTCGGTTTGTGTTGGTACACATCAATAATCATAATGTTCTTATGTGTGGTTTAATGTAATAAACATTCCTGTTCAGTATGACAAGCTGTTGTGTGACTCTAAAAACTTTAAAAACAATAATGCCCATTAGTCTCAAATTAGCTCATTTATTAATGTATTTTCGTATGTTTACCTGAGACTCTAAAAAATTAATATATATATATATATATACAAAAAACACAGGCAACAGCGGCCGGCTGGATTGAGTGTCAGTAAGCAACCAGTCCTGATCCCGGCTTTCTGACTGTTTTAATTACGATCAAATTCTCTAAAACACCAATCACGTAAAAGAACATAATCATATCAACAGATGCACAATATTAAATGGATGTAATTTGCCAGAGCTAGAGAGGGAGGAGCACAAAATCTGTCAAAAATCAATGTTTGCTGAAATTTGCAATGGCTGACTCCCAGCCACTGGCAGGTCACATGACCATCCAGAATCAGCCTGCCAGCTGCCACCAGCCACTGGCAGGTCACGTGACCATCCAGAATCAGCCTGCCAGCTGCCACCAGCCACTGGCAGGTCACGTGACCATCCAGAATCAGCCTGCCAGCTGCCACCAGCCACTGGCAGGTCACGTGACCATCCAGAATCAGCCTGCCAGCTGCCACCAGCCACTGTCAGACCTGTCAGCCAGCTGAAGATTGAACCCCCACTCAGGAAATATTTCCTACTAAATCAAGGCGGTATTTGACTCTAGTAAGCGTATCCATAGCAGACTGGTGGGCGTGGCCTTGGATTAAAACATGCCCAGTGCATTATGGGTGTTGAAGTTTTCTTACCTGTTTGGCACAAAGGGCCGTATTTCTCTGTTTTCTCTAGTCAGGTAGCAGTTTTTTCTACTGTATAGGCAGTCCATTTTGCCCTTTAAATGAGTCGGCCTAAGCTGATTCTGGCTGTCTGTGTGTCAGTAAGTATGTCTCTGTATGTGGGGTTTCTCAGCGTCCGGCAGGGTTCAGGTCTGACCACTAGAGTTACAGCAGGTGAGTTTGATCAGGGTTGGAACTGAACTCTGCTGGACACTGAGAAACCCTGCTGTCGTTCCTCTGTAAACACATGAAGGACTCAGGCGGGTCAGCAGTGTGTGGACACTGGAGGTCTGATTCTGAAAGGATTCTGATAGCTCTGCATCTCTGTCCACGTGATTTAGTCATATCTGTCATGTCAAGCTCTTCATATTAAACTGCAAATGCCCATTGATGATTTTACTGTTGAATGTTAGTGTGTTTACTACTAATGTGTGTTGCATTATGTTTTTGTGAAATATCCCAGCTAACAGGAAACGTTCTGGCAAGGTTCTCTCAAGGTTATCTGGCCTTAATAACGTTCTCAAAATGTTAGCACAAAAACATTATTTATAGATTGTTCAGGGAAGGTTATTCTAAAACATTTTAGTTGGATATTTGTCTAACATTTTTTAAAACGTTACTAACTATGTATTTCAGAACGTTCAGAGAACATTCAAAAGTAACGTTTTTATAACTTAATGGCAACGTTAGCACATTGTTCTTCTGTTAGCTGGGATATTGTGTTTCTGCAGCGCTCAGATGTCTGAGGCGATCCTCTGAAAGAGCTTGAAATGAGGTGTTGGCGTTTGGACATTCACGCTCTCTGAATGTTGATCACGTCAGTGAACCCAGTCCTACTCTCAAAAGCGTTTGTCTGCCGTTGATGAATCCAGGGACGTTTCCATGGCTGATATTGTGGTTTTGTGAGCAGCAGCAAAAGCAGGTGAAGATAAGATCAACTAGAAGAGCTCAAGCGGCGCAGCGTGAGCCGTGAATCAGGAACCGTTCAGAGCTTCACTGCGCCAACCAAACAGAGACGGATGCTTTTAATGAAACCAGTGCTTTAATTCTGAATGTGCTCATTACAATCTCTCCGGTCCAAATGAAATCACATTCAGAGCCGCTGTCCTCCTGCTGTGACCACACAAGTGTTTGGGTTTGCTAATGCGCTTCAGAAGCACAACATCACATCAGTTATTCTCCGATGCTCACATCAGCTTCAGCTGAAACAGAAGGACGGCGAGTCAAACCAATACTTCAAACGTCACTGGACCGTCCATCAGCGGTCTCACATGGCCGGCGCTGGATCAGATCTGACAGTGAGGAGCAGAGCCGATGTGTTTGTTCTGTACGGGTTCTGCCTCATTACTGCAGTCTGAGAGCCGATGCAGCTCTGGCGCGTCTTTCCTCCGTGTGTGATGCGTGTCATATCAGGATCTGATGTCCTGGATTGGGTTTCATTTGTGCTTCGATTCCTAATGTTACTTTTGAATGTTCTCTGAGCGTTACTCTTGAATGTTCTCTGAGCGTTACTCTTGAATGTTCTCTGAGCGTTACTCTTGAATGTTCTCTGAGCGTTACTCTTGAATGTTCTCTGAACGTTACTCTTGAATGTTCTCTGAGCGTTACTCTTGAATGTTCTCTGAACGTTACTCTTGAATGTTCTCTGAGCGTTACTCTTGAATGTTCTCTGAGCGTTACTCTTGAATGTTCTCTGAGCGTTACTCTTGAATGTTCTCTGAACGTTACTCTTGAATGTTCTCTGAACGTTACTTTTGAATGTTCTCTGAACGTTACTCTTGAATGTTCTCTGAGCGTTACTCTTGAATGTTCTCTGAACGTTACTCTTGAATGTTCTCTGAGCGTTACTCTTGAATGTTCTCTGAGCGTTAATTTTGAATGTTCTCTGAACGCTACTTTTGAATGTTCTCTGAACGTTACTTTTGAATGTTCTCTGAACGTTACTCTTGAATGTTCTCTGAACGTTACTCTTGAATGTTCTCTGAACGTTACTTTTGAATGTTCTCTGAACGTTACTCTTGAATGTTCTCTGAGCGTTACTCTTGAATGTTCTCTGAACGTTACTCTTGAATGTTCTCTGAGCGTTACTTTTGAATGTTCTCTGAACGTTACTCTTGAATGTTCTCTGAACGTTACTTTTGAATGTTCTCTGAACGTTACTCTTGAATGTTCTCTGAACGTTACTCTTGAATGTTCTCTGAACGTTACTTTTGAATGTTCTCTGAACGTTACTCTTGAATGTTCTCTGAGCGTTACTCTTGAATGTTCTCTGAACGCTACTTTTGAATGTTCTCTGAACG
>JBAPCB010000049.1:447500-455000 GCA_039654105.1 Coreius guichenoti | reverse complement strand
AATATAAACAGCTGTTTACCTTGACTTTAGCCTATAAGGTTCGGTTTAGAACATGGTGTTATCTGTTCTGACATACAGTGTTAAAGCACTGGTAAATTTGGCAGTAAAAATCTATTGTTTTGGTCTTGGTTGAGCTTGTGTGTAAAAGAAGTTCAAGCATTTTAAATTTGTGTTAACTATATGCATTTTGTGTCAACGCAACAATAAATGTGTTAATTGTATAGCCTACACAGACAGATGTTGTGCTAACTGTGTTAAGAGTTTAGGAAATGTGTTAAAAGTATTGAAAAAAGTGTCATAGCGATTGTAAAAAAACTGTAGGATGGTATCAATAGCAGATGGAGGCGGGGCGATGGGAAAAAAGTCACGTATTTGTAAAAAACGGACAAAGTGGCTTCTCAGAATGTTATACAAAACATTTAGCTGATCAAATGAGGCAAATGTGCTTTCAATTTCAAGATCCGCTACAGAGTGGACACCTTGATTCTTCCAGTACGCAAATGCACCATCCAGGATCGAAGGGAGAAACAACGGATTAAAATGTATTGGGGAAGACGGGGGCATAACTTGAAATCCAAAATTACGTAAAAACTGAATCCAAATTTTGAGACTATTTTTCACTATTATGTTATCTGAGTACTTCAGTGGAGAGAGTGTGGTAGGAAAACGTAAAAGAGCCTTCAATGTGGAAGATTTGCAAGAAGCATTCTCAATGTTTAACCATGCCGGGGGGCTGTCCAAATAGTTTGAATCAGTCCAGTGTAGCATGGACCGCATGTTCGCAGCCCAATAATAGAACAGAAAATTAGGAAGGGCCAGACCACCCAAATCAGAGACAAACAACAAAAGGTCGTCTGCATATAGGGACACTTTGTGCTCCACTCCCCCCCTGGAAACGCCTGACATCGGACTACATCTGAGAGCAATGGCTAATGGTTCGATAGCCAAAGCGAACAGCAGTGGGGAGAGCGGGCAACCTTGCCTTGTCCCTCTGCCAAGAGGAAAATACTTTGAATAATGATTATTTGTGCGCGTAGGGGAGAAGTGTACAGAAGCTTAATCCAAGATAGAAGTTGATCACCAATTCCAAATGTCTTTAAAGTATAAAACAGAAAATCCCACTTGACTCTGTCGAACGCCTTTTCAGCGTCCATAGAAATGACTAACTCTGGGATCTTTTTATGGGGGGTAGAGTAAAGGATATTCAAGAGACGTCTGATGTTATGGAAAGAATGCCTATTTTTAATAAAACCAGTCTGGTCTGGTGAGATAATAGTTGGTAAGAGCGGTTCCAAACTACTTGATAATATCTTAGCTATTAGACAGTTTATCTCAGAACGTCTTATAAAATTATGTGGGGAACCCATCTGGGCCTGGGCACTTTCCATTCCGCAGCAGGCTCAATGAAGTCTTGATTTCGGCTAAAGTAAGGGGTTCATTCAGTTTAGAGGCCAAATCAGGGTCAATAATGGGAGTGTCAAGAGAGTTAAAAAAGCTTTCAAGGTGGGATTCTTCAGTTGAATTTTCAGAAGTGTACAAAGAGGTATAGAAATCCTTAAACTTTTCGTTAATAGTAAGAGGATTGACTGTGGGACCGGAAAACGTAGCAATTTGAGTAATATGATTCCGGGCAGAGGATTGACGTAATTGATGTGCGAGCAATTTACTTTGTCACCAAATTCATAATAGTTGTAACGAGATTTGTGAAGAGCTTCAATTGCATCATTCGTTGCTAGTAGATCGTATTCAGCTTTTGTTGTAAGAATTTTATTAAACAAATCTGGGCTGGGCGAAACTACGGCTCTGGATTGAAGCTCAGCCAGAGACCTAGATAAAGAGGATTTCCTCTCAGCAGCCTTTTTCCTCT
Organism: Coreius guichenoti; assembly: GCA_039654105.1. Taxonomy (NCBI): domain Eukaryota; kingdom Metazoa; phylum Chordata; class Actinopteri; order Cypriniformes; family Gobionidae; genus Coreius; species Coreius guichenoti. Next base: position 453,133 of record JBAPCB010000049.1, on the reverse strand, counting down.
GATATGCTGTAAAAGATATAATTTCTCCTCTCAAAAAGGTTTTGCATGCTTCCCATATAGTAACAGCTGAAGTGTCAGGGGAGACATTTGTGGAAATAAAAAGGTTGATCCGGTCATTAATAACTTTTACAAAATTTTCATCATTAAGTAATAAAGAATTTAGATGCCAAAAAGACCTGGAAGTTACCCCACCAGGAAGTGAGAGATCCACTGTAATTGCGGCATGATCTGATATTACAATAGGATTGTAGGTACAGTCACGGACAAGTGGAAGTAATTTATTGTCAAAAAGAAAAATAATCGATCCGAGAGAAGGTTTGGTGAACGGGTGAAAAAAAAGAAAACTGTTTTGCATTAGGATTAAAAAAACGCCAGACATCAGAAACTGCATATTGTTCCATAAACAGCTCAATTGTTTTTGAGGATTTAGATTGGGCTCTGGGTTTTGAAGAAGAGCAATCTAAAAGAGGATTCAGACAACAATTAAAATCTCCACCTAAAATAAGTTGGCTAGAATTTAAGTCAGGGAGGGAAAATAAAAAATTATTGAAAAAAACATCATTGTCCCAATTCGGTCCATATACATTCGCTAGCACTAGACGCACTCCATTAATATGGCCTGTAATAATAATAAAGCGTCCGTTTGGGTCGGAAATGGCCTTGGACACAGAAAAGGGAGCGGACCTATGTATAAGAATAGCCACACCCCGTGACTTACTAGAAAAAGAGGAGTGGTAAAGCTGGCCCACCCAGTCCCTTTTGATCTTTACAGTTTTTCTCGATTGCTTAAACACATTTCTTGAAACTATGCCTCATATTCTCAAAACAGTAAACACAAATCCATAACATCTCACCCAATTCCCCAAACATCCTATTTTCAGGTCAAAATGAAGCTCTACACTCAAAACCATTTACTCTTGCTGAAAAACCAAACTTTGCCCTCAGACAACACACAAGCCCTCAGAAAAACACACACTACAACATAGTCTTACACACTGGTGCAATAAATTCAAAACAACATTTCCAAAACTGGTAAGTTATGTTGCTTGTAACAAAAAAAAAAACTTTTTCACATGATGAACAATGAACACAAAAGACACAACCAATGTATACATTTGCACATTTTTATTCATTCATGTACTACACAAAAAAAATTATTCCGCCTCTGCATCCCGTCTTTGGTCTGGGTCAGGCCAGAGAATCTCGTCCACATCACAGGCTATATTGGCCCTAGCCAGGCAGCGAGGGTAAAATCCTCGTGCATGCCTGATCCATCTCTGGCATGCATCTACTGTTATGTCATGGCAGGCTTCTTCCATGGCCTGGAGGAGGTGAACTCGGACATAAGGTTCTCGGTCATAGACTTTCCACCGCCATGCCGAAAAAAACTCCTCTATCGGGTTTAGAAAGGGAGAGTATGCAGGCAGAAAGATGTTTGAAAACCTTGGGTTATTGGTAAACCAGTCACGAACAAGAGCAGCACGATGGAAGCTGACGTTATCCCAAACAACGTAGTGAGGCTGCTCTGGCTGTGCTGGTTCCCTGAGGTCCAGCTGGAACATATGCTCTCTTAGACCGTCAAGAAAAGCAAGGAGAAGCATAGTGTTATAGGGTCTTAGAATGGCATGGCGGTAGAGTACACCTCGTTGGCTTATGGCTGCGCACATAGTGACATTCCCTCCGCGCTGACCAGGGACATTTACTATAGCCCGATGGCCAATTATATTCCTCCCCTTTCTCCTTCTTTTGGTCAGGTTGAAACCAGCCTTATCCACAAAGATGATTTCATGGGGAACAGGCCGGCCTTCAATTTCAAAGATTCTCTGCAAAACACGAAACACAGTAGAGTAAATCACTTCCCTGAAGCACAGTTCAAGAGGGCACAAATGGCTGCATAAACTGCTATACTGTGATGGTACACAATACGCCATACAATATCAAAACTCATACCTGAACATATTCCACTCGTTGGTCTTTCACTCTGTCAGAGTTTCGTTCGAAAGGGACGCGGTACGCCTGTTTCATCCGAAACCGGTGCTTTCGGAGGATGCGATCAATTGTGGAGAGGCTGATGGAATTTATCCCTCGAAAATGATGATTATCCTCAATCCTCAATTATTGGCAATGACCATGTTTACAAGCTCCCTCTCTTGCTCCTCCGACAAAAGCCTTAGCCTGCCTCCACCAGGTGGTCGTCTCTGTGTCCTACAAAAATAGAAGCAATCATTACTGTAACTGTCACACATTCTTTTTTATGGGAAAAATGGAAACATACTAAAACTCTCTGTATGCAAGACAATTTTATGCATTTCTTTATTACAGTAGCATATGTGCAACAGTGTATGTGTTGTCACAGCACAGAGTACAGCACTCAAAAGTTACTGTACAGAGCAGTCTTACTGTATGTATACCTACCTGTTTTCCTCCCTGAAAGTTCTGATGATGGAGGCGACGGTGAAGTGACTCAAATTTGGCTGTACGCGTTGCCCAGCCTCCCTCATGGTCATACCATGGACAAGGACATGGTCAACTAAAGTGGCACGAATTTCATCAGAGACCACTTGTCTCCTTGCCTTTCCCCTTCCTTGTTCTCGTTCTCGTCCTCCTCCTCCTCCTCTCCCTCCACCTCCTCCCCCTCCACCTCCTCCTCCTCCACCTCCTCCTCTCCCTCCACCTCCTCCTCTCCCTCCACCTCCACCTCCTCCTCTCCCTCCACCTCCACCTCCTCCTCTCCCTCCACCTCCTCCTCCACCTCCTCCACCACCTCCTCCACCTCCTCCACCACCTCCTCCACCTCCTCCTCCTCCACCTCCTCCTCCTCCTCCACCTCCTCCTCCTCCTCCTCCTCCACCTCCTCCTCCTCCACCTCCTCCTCCTCCTCCTCCTCCTCCTCCTCCTCCTCCACCTCCTCCTCTCCCTCTCTTCACCTCCTTCTCTCCCTCTCCCTCTCCTTCCACCTCCTCCACCTCTCCATCGTCCTCCACCTCTCCCTCGTCCTCCACCTCTCCCTCGTCCTCCAACTCATCCTCTCCCTCGTCCTTCACCATGTCCTTCTCCTCCTCCTCGTCCTCGTCCTCCTCCTCCTCCTTCTCCTCCTTCTCCTCCTCCTCCTCCTCCTCCTCCTTCTCCTCCTCCTCCTTCTCCTCCTCCTCCTCCTTCTTCTCCTTCTCCTCCTCCTCCTCCTTCTCCTCCTCCTCCTCCTTCTTCTCCTTCTCCTTCTCCTCCTCCTCCTCCTCCTCCTTCTCCTCCTCCTCCTCCTCCTCCTCCTCCTCCTCCTCCTCCTCCTTCTCCTTCTCCTCCTCCTCCTCCTCCTTCTCCTCCTCCTTCTCCTCCTCCTCCTCCTCCTCCTCCTTCTCCTCCTCCTCCTCCTCCTCCTCCTCCTCCTCCTTCTCCTCCTCCTCCTCCTCCTCCTCCTCCTTCTCCTCCTCCTCCTCCTCCTCCTCCTCCTCCTCCTCCTTCTCCTCCTCCTCCTCCTCCTCCTCCTCCTTCTCCTCCTCCTCCTCCTCCTTCTCCTCCTCCTCCTCCTTCTCCTCCTTCCTCTCCTCCTCCTCCTCCTTCCTCTCCTCCTCCTCCTCCTTCCTCTCCTCCTCCTCCTCCTCCTCTCCTCCTCCTTCCTTAATTTCTCCGTGAATCCATTGTTCCAAAACTCAATGAACTGATTCAGGCCCTTTTATCTATCTATTGAAGGATGTGATTGATGTGTGTTCAATTTTGACTCTAAGTGTTTTCACCTGGGTAACTGTGTGCTAATTTGAGCTGAAGCTGTGCTAACTTGAGTGAACAATATTGAATGCTAGTGCTTTCTAAATGACAACATGGTGTAGGCAATGAGAAATTAAGGGATTTGTGTGTAGTTTTGCAGTGACAGTTCAACAAATCTGATTCATGTGTCAAAACAGGGGAATAGTGTTTATAGTTTAGGGAAATGGGTGTGCTTTTTGATAAATGGAGTTATGGTTTTGAAATTTTAGTTCAAAAGCCTGGTTATAGTGTTTAAGCAATCAAGAAAAACTGTAAGTGGTCTGCAATCGTAAGGTGAGTTTCTTGAATAAAAGCTATTTTGATGTTTAAATGCTTCAAATGGTTAAGAATTTTATTACGTTTTACCGGTGAATTGAGCCCTTTGACATTCCAGCTGGCGAACTGGTAGAAATACATTTAAATATATACATTTAAAAACTATATACAAGGGTCACATAAGTTGCAGACTTAGTGAAGTATCAGCCAACAAAAATGCAATATCAAAAGGCTTCAATAAAAAAAATGTAAATTACGTGACTGAAGTAAATAGCATTATAGCCCTTTTAAGTAACAAATGTGTTAGAAAAAACACCTTAGTTAACTAAACCAACCTGTGCCAGAGGTGAAGAAAGGGAGAGAAATTAAAAAAAAAAAAAAAAAAATATATATATATATATATATATATATTATTAATACTATTAATAATAATAGTAATAATTAAAAAAAAAATAACAATAATAATAAAATTAAATTAAAATCTGACCAGTTTGTGACTAAAATTTGTGAGTTAAAGTCATTAAGATAATTCACTGGTCATGGTCCAAAGCTTCACGTGTAAACTACTGAGTATCTAAACTCCGAACAAAGTTGTTGGCTTCAGTAGCAGACAGCAACCGCATTTTCTCACCGTTAGCAAGTGTGATGCGTAGTCTGGCTGGGAAGAGGAGAGCAGGTTTGAGTCCGCGTTTGTAAAGTTCCGCCATGGCATCTTTGAACTCGCCGCACAGCTTCAGAACATCAGGACTGTAGTCCTCAAAGATCTGAATCGTGTGTCCTTGATATGTCAGCACGCTTTTTTTACGGGACTCGCGGATAACCAAATCCTTCACCTGGTAGCGATGGAACCGCAGGACCACCGGACGTGGTCTTTGCCCCGAAGCAGGCTTGGGAGCGGGGATTCGGTGAGCTCTATCCGGCAACAACAGAATCTGATGGCTGAAAACCTCAACAAGAAGTTGGGAGAAAAAGGTCGTTGGACGTGGACCTTCAATGGACTCAGGTAGGCCCACGATGCGAACATTCTGCCATCGGTTACGCCCCTCTAAGTCCAAAACTTTAGCCCGCAGCCACTCGTTGTCCTTTTGGAGCCCAGAGCAAGCAGCCTCTAGATTCTCGATACGTTGGTCCACCTCCGTGAGCCCTGACTCAAGGGATCCGATATGCTGATCGTGAGCTGCGACCGTAGAGTGAATGCTGTCTAACTTGGTATCCAGGCTCTCAAACAAAGCTTTAAAGTCTGCGGTCAAAAGGTTTATAGAGTGTGTTTGGAGATGGACTGAGCTGTTTATGTTTCTGAGGAGTTCGATCCGCTCTCGTGTCACTGGACATGAAACTTAATGGCTCTTTTTTAATTCTCTCTCTCTCTCTCTCTCTCTCTCTCTCTCTCTCTCTCTGATCTTTCTGAAGATGTCAGACTCTTGTTCTCATGATTTACTGCAGGATTTCAAAGATGTTCACTTCTCATGAAGGTTCGCTCAGTGTATGGAGCGGCTGAGAGAGCGTCTAACCTCTGTCTGTCTCTACTCTTAATTTATGGCAGATGAATTCAGCTTTCATAAATGCTTGTGATTCGTGACTCAACTGTATGAAGAGTAACCGTACATTCAGATCAT
>JBAPCB010000049.1:427500-442500 GCA_039654105.1 Coreius guichenoti | reverse complement strand
CAGAGGTCACGGGGTCATAGGCATCATGTGACCTGTAGTGTTTGTTGTGTTTTTGTCCATTGTATGTGTGTCACTGTTCTGATGCGTATCACTGTATTAAAGTCTGATGGAGACGCAGTGTGTGTGAATGTCCAGCAGGGGTCCGTGTCTCACAGAGGGAAGTGACCACACACACACGAGCTCCGGCAGATGTCAGTGCTGAGCAGAGGATCCGTGTGTGTGTGTGTGTGTTTGCAGCAGGAGGTTTCACCCGTTTCTCTTCTCCTCACACGGACGTCCTGGGCACATATCTGATGGATTCAGAAACTCTGAGGATTCAAACTGCAAACCGCCGACACATGGACAGATTATGTGGATTAATGCAATTAGAGGTGAAATTAATTAGTAATGAAGGAACACTATATTACTAAACAGAGACGCATCATCTGAACGGCCGCGTTAACTCTAGATCTGCAGTGTAGAGTGTATGAGCCATATCCCACAATGCAGTGCGCTTGACCTGTCCTTCCATTTCCAGTGTGATGAATGATGTTAAAAATGCTTTTCATCCTGGGATGAGTACTGGACGCTGCTCTGCATGTGACGACGCCTCGTTGCGTTTATAGTTGCGGACCGTGTGAAGGATGCGGCTCCACACACACACACACCTGAACGCTGCACGCTTGTGAATGCTTCAGCAGTGACAGATGAAGGAAGCCGAAGCTTCCCACAATCCCCTGCAGCGACCGCAGCGCAGCAGATGTTCACGCGCTCTTCAGTCTCTGCTGAAGTCTGACATCACACACGCGTGACGAGCTGACAACAGGCGTGATGTTCTGATGGTGTTTGTGCTGTTACTGCTCACATCTTCACATGTTCACATTCATTCCTGGATCAGTGTGAAGAACTTCTGTGCATTAGGGCTGTTTCCGGCTGCTTCCGGCCCTGTGCGCTGCAACTTCAGCTCTTTTACTAGGGTGTCATGGGTGGTTGCCAGGGCATTGCTATGCCGTTACTAGGGTTCTGTGTGTTGTTGCCATGGCATTGCTATCAGTTACTAGGGTGTTGTGGGTGGTTACCAGGCCATTGCAATGCAGTTACTAGGGTGTTGTTGCCAGGGCGTTGCTATGCAGATACTAGGGTGTCATGGGTGGTTGCCAAGGTGTTGCTATGCAGATTCTAGGGTGTTGTGGGTGGTTGCCAGGCCGTTGCTATGCAGTTACTAGCGTGCCATGGGTGGTTGCCAGGGCGTTGCTATCCAGTTACTAGGTTGTTGTGGGTGGTTACCAGGCTTTTGCATTGCAGTTACTAGGGTGTCATGGGTGGTTGTCAGGGCGTTGCTATCCATTTACTAGGTTGTTGTGGGTGGTTGCCATGGGTGGTTGGCAAATTCAGCCATGGGCAAATTTTGCCATGGGTGGTTGCCAAATTCAGGAGATGTGCAATTCTTTTGCCGCTGCCTGCACAGAGTTCGGACTCACCATAAGCCTCAGTAAGACAGTGGTAATGGCTCAGAACGTTCCTGCTCGCCCTCACGTCACCATCAGTGGCACAGTGCTGTCGGTTGTTGAGAAATTTGTCTATCTCGGCTCAACCCTGACAGCAAACAACAGCCTTGATGCAGAACTGAATACCAGGATCGGTCGTGCCTCAACAACCATTGGGCGACTTCAGTCTCGCGTCTGGAACAACAGCCACCTTTCTCTCAAAGTAAAGGTGCGCGTACTGTGTGCTCTCTGTTCTGCTATATGGAAGCGAAATGTGGCCTACATACCGGCGGCAGGAGCACAAGCTTAATGCTTTTCACTTCCGTTGTCTACGACAGATCCTTGGCCTGTCATGGCAGGATCGGGTCCCGAACACCACCGTGCTGAAGCTCACTAACAGCAGTGACATGTACACCGCGATCCGGAGGAGGCGTCTCAGATGGATCGGCCATGTACGCCGTATGCCGTATGAACGTCTTCCAAAGTCCATCTTCCATGGGGAGTTAGCTGTGGGACACCGCCCTCGTGGCCGACCCAAGCTCCGCTTTAAGGATGTCGTCAAGTGGGACATGAATGTCTTTAACATCAACCCTGACCGATGGCATCACTTTGCGGAAAACCGGGCAGCTTAGCGGTCTGCGCTGACAGAGGGCACGATTCTGTCATGCCATGCTTACACCAGCATTTGCACAGAAAGGCGACATCGTTTAGATTGGCGCTTGCGCTGCAAAAGGCCTTGATGATGATGTGGGTGGTTACAAGGCCATTGCAATGCAGTTACTAGGGTGCCATGGGTGGTTGTCAGGGCATTGCTATGCAGTTACTAGGTTGTTGTGGGTGGTTACCAGGCCGTTGCAATGCAGTTACTAGGGTGTTGTTGCCAGGGCATTGCTATGCAGATACTAGGGTGTCATGGGTGGTTGACAGAGCATTGCTATGCAAATACTAGGGTGTCATGGGTGGTTGTCAGGGCATTGCTATCCAGTTATTGGTTGTTGTGGGTGGTTACCAGGCCATTGCAGTGCAGTTACTAGGGTGTCATGGGTGGTTGTCAGGGCGTTGCTATCCATTTACTACGTTGTTGTGGGTGGTTACAGAGCATTGCTATGCAGTTACTAGGGTGTCATGGGTGGTTGCCAGGGTGTTGCTATGCAGTTACTAGAGTTCTGTGTGTTGTTGCCATGGTATTGCTATCAGTTACTAGGGTGTTGTGTGTTGTTGCCATGGCATTGCTCTCAGTTACTAGGGTGTTGTGTGTTGTTGCCATGGCATTGCTATCAGTTACTAGGGTGTTGTGGGTGGTTGCCAGGCCGTTGCTACATAGGCATCAGTATTTTCTCTAGGTTTACTGTGTAAAGTTTCTACATGATGTTTCCACTGTTTGTGATGTAATTGCTGGTAATATAGTACAAGGACAGAATGAATCCTTTGTGTTTTCCACTGCTGTATTAATTTCATCAGCTTTTCATCATCACAGTCAAGATTTGTGCATCTCCAGTAGAGCCGTTTAACTTAAACACTAACCCAACAAAGTGACGTTCTGCATATTAACCAGGTGAACTCGGGTGGGTTTGTGTTTCTCTCTGATCTGTTTGTTTTTGTGATTTATAAGGAGATGAGCTTGTCTGTTTGTTACTGCTGCGCGACACACAAATTCACTGCAGAAAACCACAATTACAGACAGGGATCAGAGATTGACTGGTCACAGTCGACGTTCATAAATCACTCAAATGTGTATGTGTCTGTGTATGTTCATGTTTTTCTATCCCGGTGGGGACTTCACCCTGAATGCACACAGACTCATGGGGACTCGTGTCACTGTGGGGCCCTAAATTGAGTCCCCATGAGGAAACAAGCTTATAAATCAGACTAAATTAGTTTTTTTGAAAATGTAAAAATGCAGAAAGTTTTGTGTGATGGTGTTGTGAGTGTGTGTGTGAGCATGTGTGAGAGCGTGTGAGTGTGTATGTGAATGTTCTTTCTTTCATTCGTTCTTTCGTTCTCTCTCTGTCTGGAGTGAGGGGGTGTTTTGACCTCACTCGCCCCTCCGCAGGAGGATACACGGACAACTGCTTCCTGTCAGCTGCCACTCAAAGCACAGAATGAAAGTATGTGGAGGAAAAAACTAATTTCTCTGGAGGAAGAACAATCTCCCGTGTGTCTGCAGCCAATCATGCCTCTGTCCTCTGAAAGCCCACGGCGAGAATCACGAGCGCTGACCGCACATCCCACACGAGTGACATCAGATCAGTGGCTGTTTCTGAGCATCTTTGGCTTTAGTATTGAGCTCGTTCATTTACTTGTACACATTTAAACTCTACATGATGCTTACATAAGTATCACCTTCATCGACACAGTGACCGTCAGTCACCAAAATTTCTAAACATGAATCTCTGCACTCAATCCCTTGACAAGTAGCTCAGTCTTCAGTAATGAATCTCATGCCCAGATTCACAGTGCTGTCGGTTCTCCTGTGTTTTACTCATCATCTGTGTCTAGGGCCGCCAGGTGTTGCTGCAGGATTTAATTGACCGTCCAAAAGCTTTTTAGTAATTTCATGTAAATTAAAGGAAAGTTTGTGAATGTTTTTAGATTCGTTATGTTCCACATACAGCAGATGAGAGTTTGCACATTGACTTGCCGTGTGTTTTATTTGAAATGGATTATACCACAGCAGAACCGGTGTGCTTAGAAAAACCCTTTCAGCTGATTGAGCAGCACACTCTTGAGCATCTGTCTGATTTGATGTGACTTGATCTAGTTCTTCCTCTGAAGTGTTGCTGTAGCCATCTGAAACTTTATAATAAACCTGTGTGAATCAGACTGAAGCGTGAGAGTTGAATGTGTTTCTGGTTTAGTGTTCAGGCTGTCGACTCATTTATCAACCGGAGCTTTAGCTGTTTCAGCTTTCAGTTCTAGAAATGCATCAGAACTTTTACATCACAGTAGTAGTCACACGATCTATAAGCCATCATATTAAGACAAGCATTCATCTTATGACTCCAGGACTGAGCAAACATGAAAACAAGGAGAACACAAACACACACACACACACACACACACACACTCAAACACACACACACACACACACACACACACACCAGAAAACACCAGCAGCCAGAAAAATGAAGCGCAGCTGGAAGAAAACAAAACTAGAGGTTTTTCGTGAAAAGACAGTGCTATTGCATACAGAAAGGCCTTAAAAACTGCTAGATCTGCTTATTTCTTGACTCTCTTAGAAGAAAACAAACACAACCCTAGGTATTTATTTGATACAGTGGCTAAATTAACAAGAAATAAAACTTCTGACGTTTGCAAACAGCACAGCAGTAATGAATTTATGAACTTTACTTGCAAGATTGATAATATTAGAGAGAAAATTATAACTATGCAACCATCTACTACAGTATCACAAAGATTCCACTTATTCACTGCTACCAGCAGCCATATCACCCTGTAGCCCAAGACTGGTTTCCCACTGAAGCTAAGCAGGGCTGAGCCTGATCAGTACCTGGATAGGAGACCTCCTGGGAAAACTAGGTAGCTGCTGGTAGAGGTGTTAGTGAGGCCAGCAGGGGGCGCTCACCCTGTGGTCTGTGTGGGTCCTAACGCTCCAGTATAGTGATGGGGACACTATACTGTAACAAGCACCATCCTTCGGATGAGACGTTAAATCGAGGTCCTGACTCTGTGGTCATTAAAAATCCCAGGATGTCCTTTGGAAAAAGAGTAGGGGTGTAACCCCGGCATTCTGGCCAAATTTGCCCATTGGCCTCTGTCCATCGTCATGGCCCCCTAATCATCCCCATATACTAGGGGTGTAATGGTACACGTATTTGTACGGTGCACGTGTGTACCGAACGGTACCGAATGCAATCTTTAACAGTTAACAGTCGGCTTGCTTTAAGAGTGGAACACACTTCAATCCGAGTTTCCACACAACCATATTAAGTATTCTGTCCATTTTATCACGAAATTCAAACGATAAATGCTGTTTTGTCGCTCTTTAATGTGACGTGACTGATCACTGTATAGGCGCGTCAGTTCAAGAGGCGGCGCGGTGCGCGAGTGAACGCGATCATCTCTTCCTAAAGAATAAACATGAATTAATATCTTAAGGTATGTTGAGAATACATTACAACTTACTGAAAAGTATCATATGTGGTGTAATCGCTCAATCAGTGTTTCAACGGTGGAAAGACGTCAATAAAACAGCTTGAGAACAATGTCACGCAGCATCACATTTCCCTCAGGAGTCATTCAGTGTCCACAGCTGTGAGTTCACTAGAGGAATCAACTCTTTCACTGAATATATGACCTATATTAGCCTATATATTCATTCTATTCTACTGAACCTGTTAGTGATGTCTTGATTATTTAATGTATGTTTAAATAAATCTGTCATGAAAATGACAGCCACTGTGTATAAATGATTATATTTCAACAACGAATTGGAGAAAAAACATAATTTTATAATTAGATTTAGAAGTTAATGCAAAAACTGCCTTATGTGAAGTTTACATGTTTGCACACAATGTGTTATTTGAGTGTTGATTATTAAATCTAAACATAAATAGCAACTGAATTTAGGCTAATAGTTTGGGCTCTGTTGTCTTTAATATTATATTAATGTGCAAGTAAGGGCTGTGACAGAGTGACCTGTCCCTGTGCCCATTGGTCTGTGCAGCACTCACACACACACACACAGTCATCCCCAGCTTACCTCATTCTCCGTACCTGCTGAGGCGGGCGGGTGCACACGCACGCTGGTCTGGTCCGCATACACGCTTACATATCCACTCCATCTCCATTCCCAACCGTATTTGTGTTGTGTTGTGTAAATTTACATACTTACCTGTTTACCCACCTCTTGTGTGGTTAATGGTTTTAACTAAAATAGGGCGGGGCTTGGCCTATAAGAAAGAGCCCCAGAGAAAGATCTGGGTCAGTTTACCTGGCTAGCGAGCGTGCAAGTGTGGTGCCGTGAGCGACCTCTTTTGTCTGTCTTTGAAGTAGTTGGAGTGTATATATTTATATTTATATTTTCTTTTGTTCTTTTGTTTTGTTTCTTTGTTGCTTTTGTATATAGCGTTGGGTCTGTTTTCACTTCTCGAGCACTGTAAAATAAACATCACTTTTACACTTTTACATCTGTCGCGAGTATTGCCATTGGGCAAAACCCAGTTTCACCTGACAGCGGGCCTGCGAAGACCCGTTGTCTCACATTTGGTGTCAGAAGTGGGATGGCTACTCGCAAGTCTGCACCGAGAGGTAGAAAGCCAAGAGCGGGGCTTCGATCTCAGAGCAAGGCTATGGCCGAGTCCGATGTGGCCTGGGACACGGCTGAGTCTACGGAGGAGGAGAGAGATCTTCCACCAGTGCGTCCCAAGTCCACGTCACCCCGACGACCCGATTCCCCTGCAGCGACATCTAGAGGTGAGATGTATGCTGTGATGCGTGACTTCCTGAACGCACAAGAGCAGAGGGAGGAACGCTATGTAAAGGAGATACAGAGTCTGCGAGAGTCGATTCTGCAAGCTGTTCGGCCAGCTGAGGAACACCAGCTCAGCGGAGAAGCACAGCTTGTCAGAAAGACTGAGACTCACCGACCGACATGGGGTACCACTGCCAGCCAACGCCACGAACGGAGGTTCGGCCGAGGTTGCCAGTCTTCCAGCAAGGGGAGGACGTTGAGAGCCTCTTGCACCGATTCGAGCGTCTCGCCAGAACCTGGAGATGGCCAGAGGAGGAGTGGAGCTATCATCTGGTTCCACTGCTGTCTGGGCAAGCGCTGGAAGCCTACCTGGCTATGGACGAGGACCGAGCGGAGGTTTATGCCGAGCTGAAGGAGGCGCTGTTGGAAAAATTCAACATTTCGCCGGAGACTTACCGCCAGCGGTTCCAAGCCACGTCGACTCCAGCTGGAGAATCGCCAACAGAGACCTACAACAGAATGAGGAACTTGTACCGTCGCTGGGTAAGACCTGAGCTGCACGCAAAGGAAGAGATCGGTGAGACAGTGGTCCTGGAGCAGTTTCTGTGGGTCCTACCATATGAGATTCAGGTATGGGTCAAGGAACATGAACCAGCCACTGGACTGGATGCTGCTAAACTGGCGCAGCAGTATCTCAACGCTCACCGTGGTTGTCAGCGCTCTCAACCCGTAAAAGGTAATGTTAAAAACACTTCCAATAGGTCTGGGGAACCTAACACTGACTTTAATGCAACTCAGGCACAGAGAGAGGCGCCTGAGAAAAGACTTGTGTGTTTTTACTGCCAACAACTGGGTCACAAGGCAACAGTGTGTCCAGTTCGTAAGGCAAAATTGACTGGTTTTTGTTATGTCCCAAGGGAGGAGGACAATATGAACAATGGGCGCAAAACACAGAATGTGCAAGTGACTGTGAACGGACAACATCGGAATGCTTTGTTGGACACTGGCAGCTCCTTGTCATTGCTAAAGAAATGTCATATGTCACATGTTCCATTTGATCAGTTGGTCAGTGTACAGTGTGTTCACGGGGATGTTAAGCAGTATCCTCAAACTGAGGTGAATGTATGTGTGCAGGACCAAACTTACCTGTTAAACGTAGCAATTGTAGATGAACGGAATGCATAGCTGATATAAAAAATTGGATGACTAGTAATTTCCTGCAACTTAATTCAGAAAAGAATTTTTAATTATTGGACAAAAAAACTCCACAAGTAGTAACCTAGAATACTGTCTAACACTCGATGGCTGCTCTGTCAAGTCCTCATCGTCAGTTAGGAACCTGGGTGTGCTCTTTGATACCAATCTTTCATTTGAAAGCCACGTTTCTAGCATCTGTAAAACTGCATTCTACCATCTTAAAACTATATCTAAATTACGGCACATGCTTTCAATGCAAAATGCTGAACAGTTAGTACAGACCTCAAGGCTAGATTATTGTAATGCTCTACTGGGTGGTTGCCCTGCTCGCTTAATAAATAAACTGCAGCTGGTCCAAAACGCAGCAGCTCGAATTCTTACTAGAACCAGGAAGTATGACCATATTAGCCCGGTTCTGTAAACACTGCACTGGCTCCCTATTAAACATCGTATACATTTTAAAATCTTGCTAATTACTTACAAAGCACTAAATGGTTTAGCTCCACAATACTTGAGCAAGCTCTTAACGCATTATACTCCATCACGTCTATTGCGGCCTCAAAATTCTGGCCAGTTGATAATACCTAGAATATCAAAATCAACTGCAGGCGGTCGATCCTTTTCCTATTTAGCACCTAAACTCTGAAACAGTCTTCCTAGCATTGTTCGGGAAGCAGACACACTCTGTCAGTTTAAATCTAGACTGAAAACACATCTCTTTACTATGGCATACACATAAAACATTATCAATTTCTATTATTCAAATCAGTTAAATGATTGTTTTAGGCTGCATTAACTAGGTCAGCCGGAACCGGGAACACTTCCCATAACACCTGATGTACTCGTTACATCATAAGAAGAATGGCATCTACGCTAATGTTAGTCTCTGTTTATCCCGAGGTTTACTGCAGTCAGCCGGATCTGGGCCGTATCCAGATCAGATGGTGGACCTGCGCCTAGACATGACCAACGCATCCCTGAAATGTCTGCAGAGACAGTCTCAATTAAACTCCACCCTGTAAATGCCGCATCGACACGACATCCTCATTAAACCCGTCTCCGGCGTGACGACTCCAATCTTTCGAATAATCTTGCCAATATCTTTCGATCTAATATGACTTCAGACCTGTAATGTTGTCAGAATCATAATCATACACTATTTGTTCATCGGCCAGAGGAGAACTGGCACCCCGACTGAGCCTGGTTTCTCCCAAGGTTTTTTTCTCCATTCTGGCCACTGAAGGAGTTTTAGTTTCTTGCCACCGTCGCCTTTGTCTTTTGGCTTGCTCAGTTGGGGACACTAAAATTTCAATTATATTACTGATCTGCCCGCATTGACACTATATGATAATTGAAATTAGCTGGATGACATCATCGTTTTCTCCAGAGCGGCTGTACAGCCAAATCAAATTCTATTGCATTATTTTCCTGTTAACACTGTGAAGCTGCTTTGATACAATCGGCATTGTAAAAAGCGCTATATAAATAAAGGTGACTTGACTTGACATGACTTACCTGCTGACATGATTTTAGGGAGAGACTTACCAGTGCTCACTGAATTACTGCATTCTGTTGAACCGTGCATACCTACTTCTAATGCTGTCAATGTTGCTTGTCCGGTAATGACACGGGCGCAGGTTAAAACCGGTCTGCAGCCCTTGCCAGACTTACACCATAGTCTGTTGCAGGGCGGGACTAAAAGGCCCCAGAAAGTCACGTCACCAACGGCGACTGGAAAAAGGTTTGGGTGCACCAACTCCCACGATCCAAACTGAAGGTCTGGGAATTCATGACTGGCAGGTCCCAGAGAACATTGCAGAGTTGCAAAAAGCTGACGAGTCTTTGAAACCACTGTTTACCAGGGTGTTAGAGGGGAAACAAGCTGACTTGTGTGGGGAAAAGTATGTTGTTATCAATGATATATTGTACATGCAAAACTATGAATCTACCCGTCTGGTTGTCCCTACATGTTGTCGTCCCCTCGTGTTACACCTAGGTCACAGTATTCCATGGGCAGGGCATATGGCACTCCAGAAAACCTATGCACGCATTAGCTCACGATTTGTTTGGCCTTCCATGTATGCTGATGTACAAACATACTGCACCACATGCCACACATGCCAAAAGACCAGTGCTGTGCGCCAACGGGATAGGGCAACCTTACACCCTTTGCCTGTCATATCTGTTCCCTTTCAGCGCATCACCATGGACATTGTGGGGCCACTGGAAAGGAGCAGTGCGGGGCATCAGTACATCCTGGTCATCAGTGACTATGCAACAAGGTATCTGGAGGCTTTCCCTCTTCATTCCATCACAACCCCAAAGATCATCAATGCCCTCACCCAGTTGTTCTCCAGGGTGGGGATACCTGACGAGATCCTCACAGATCAAGGGACTAACTTCACGTCACGGCTGATGAAGTTGCTGCACCGGCAGTTAGGCATCACCGCCTTAAAGACAAGCCCATACCAACCACAGACTGATGGACTGGTAGAGCGCTTTAACCAAACGCTCAAGAACATGCTACGCAAGTTCGTGTCGGACACTGGAAAGGACTGGGATAAATGGCTACCGTTCTTGCTGTTCACCTACCGGGAGGTGCCTCAAGCATGGCGGGTACAAGGACCTCTGGATCTCCTACGGAAAGGGTGGGAGGCCACTTCGTCTGGAGATGGGACGAAGAGTGAGAAGGGCATAGTCCAGTACGTCCTTGAAATGAGAGACCGCCTGGAGAGCAACAGGGAGAAGGCCCAAGAGAACCTCCGACAGGCACAGAAAGCACAGAAGACCTGGTATGACCAGCATGTCAGATCCCGAGAGCTGCAACCTGGACAGAAGGTACTGTTACTGCTTCCCACGTCGGCAAACAAACTGTTAATGAAGTGGCAAGGCCCATACAGTGTCGTCCATAGAATCGGACTGGTAACATACGAAGTTCATCACCTAGACAAGGGTAAGACGGTGCAGACCTACCACATCAACCTACTGAAGGAGTGGAAGGAGGCACCCAGCAAACCAGAGACTGCATTGTTGATTCGTGAGGTGGAGGATGATCTGGAGGACGAACAACCAGAGCCAAAGGTAAGAGAGCCAGCAGAGGTTGCTCTCCGTCATCTGGGAGAGGACAAACAGGCTGAGCTGCACCTCCTTCTGAGCCGATATCCCTCGTTGTTCCATCAGAGGCCTGGACGGACCAGCTTGGTACAACATCAGATCCACCTGCTCAACCAGACACCTTCACGACAGCGACCATACAGAGTTCCTGAGAGGCTGGTGGCACCGCTGCAAGCAGAGATTGGGATGATGCTAGATTTGGGAGTCATTGAACCCTCGAAGAGCGAGTGGAGCAGCCCCATTGTGATCGTCCCAAAGAAAGATGGTACATTACGTATCTGCATTGACTTTCGGAAGCTGAACGCCCAGTCAAGGTTTCATGCCTACCCCATGCGACGCATCGACGACCTGCTGGAGCGGATTGGTCAAGCCAGGTACATTACAACTCTGGACCTTTGTAAAGGATACTGGCAAGTCCCTCTGGAGGAGGCGTCCAGACCCTACACGGCGTTTCGGACCCCACTGGGGCTGTATCACTTTACGGTCCTACCTTTCGGGCTGCATGGGGCCCCTGCAACTTTCCACCGACTCATGGACCAAGTCCTTAGAGCCTGCGAAGAGTGGTCAGCTGCATACCTGGATGATGTGGTCATCTACAGTGCAACTTGGGAGGATCATCTTCGGCACCTCAGAGACACTCTGACCAAGATCCAAGAGGCTGGTCTATCCTTGAATGTGGCAAAGTGTGAGTGGGTGAAGGCGGAGACCAACTACCTGGGGTACCATCTGGGAAACGGTGAGCTGAGGCCACAGGTGGACAAGGTAGAAGCCGTTCGACGTAGCCCAAGACCACGGACAAAGAAGGAGGTCCGATCCTTCTTGGGACTGGTGGGATGGTATTGACGATTCATTCCCAACTTCTCCACCACTGCCGTCCCATTGACCAACCTGCTCTGCAAGAGTGTAAAGAACCCGATAGTCTGGATTGAGGATTGTGAGCTGGCCTTCACCACCTTGAAGAGGCAGATGTGTTCGGGCCCCGTCCTCCTAAGTCCAGACTTCAAAAAGGCGTTCACAGTTCAGGTAGATGCTTCGGATGTGGGGATTGGAGCAGTCCTGGCCCAAGGCGAGATGGCTGACGAAAGGCCCATAGCGTACCTGAGCAGGAAACTGTTACCCCGAGAGAGCCGATATTCTACCGTGGAGAAAGAAGGGCTGGCGATCAAGTGGGCATTGGAGAGCCTCCGGTATTACCTGCTGGGAAGGGAATTCACCTTAGATACTGACCACCGAGCTCTGACATGGATCCATACCATGAAGGACCACAACTCTCAGGTGACTCGGTGGTACCTTTCCCTGCAACCCTACCAGTTCAAGGTCAGACATCGACCTGGGGTCCAGAACAGGATTGCCGACTACCTGTCCCGGAATCTGGTCAGTTCGCGGCCTGGAGAGGGGGGAGGTGATGTGACAGAGTGACCTGTCCCTATGCCCGTTGGTCTGTGCAGCACTCTCACACACACACAGTCATCCCCAGCTTACCTCATTCTCCGTACCTGCTGAGGCGGGCGGGTGCACACGCACGCCGATAGCACGCTGGCCTGGTCCGCATACACGCTTACATATCCACACCATCTCCATTCCCAACCGTACTCACACTGCCCCTAACATACATACACATTAGCTTTGTCTTTCGTTTTGATGTTTTGTCCTGTTGTTGTGTTTATTGGATAAATAGTGCTGGGTCCGCTGTGGGTGGGCGTGTTGGCGTCAAGCCGCCGGAAGCCGGCTCGTCCATTGTCTTGTCTGTTACGGGGGGATAAGAAAGTTGAATGTTACTTTTATGTGTTTATTATTTTTATGTTTATCTTTTGTGTTTGTTATTTTGAAAACATTTTGGTTTCTATAAATATTTCGTTGTTATATGTGTATATATTTGTGTTGTGTTGTGTAAATGTACATACTTACCTGTTTACCCACCTCTTGTGTTGTTAATGGTTTTAACTAAAATGGGGCGGGGCTTGGCCTATAAGAAGGAGCCCCAGAGAAAGATCTGGGTCAGTTTACCTGGCTAGCGAGCGTGCAAGTGTCTGTCTTTGAAGTAGTTGGAGTGTATATATTTATATTTATATTTTCTTTTTTTTCTTTTGCACAGTTTTGTTTCTTTGTTGCTTTTGTATATAGCGTTGGGTCTGTTTTCACTTCTCGAGCACTGTAAAATAAGCATCACTTTTACACTTTTATATCTGTTGCGAGTATTGCCATCATTTTTTTTTTGGAGTTTAATTTTTTTTGGGCAAACCCAGTTTCGCCTGACAGCGGGCCTGCGAAGACCCGTTGTCTCACACGAACCGTGTGATATATTTACTGATGTTTTGTGTACCGTTACACTCTGTCTCCTCTCCACCAATCAGCTGGTGTGTGGTGGGCATTCTGGCGCAATATGGCTGCCGTCGCATCATCTTCCAGGTGGTGCTGCACATTGGTGGTGGTTGAGGAGATTCCCCCCCTTCCATGTAAAGTGCTTTGAGTACCCAGAAAAGTGCTATATAAATGTAACGAATTATTATTATTATTATTATAGGAGAGGAAGAATTGGCTAAACTCTTTAAATCATCTAAATCAACAACATGTATGCTCGACCCTATACCGACTAAGCTACTAAAAGAGATGCTTCCAGAGGTCATAGATCCTCTTCTTAATATCATTAATTCATCTTTGTCATTAGGATACGTACCGAAAACTTTTAAGCTGGCTATTAAACCTCTTATTAAAAAAACGCAACTTGATCCTACAGAATTAGTCAATTACAGGCCAATCTCAAATCTACCCTTTCTGTCATAAATTTGACAGTCACTTTGTAAAGAAAGACTACACGCCCGTGCTCATACACATTCAAACATTCACATTCACGACTGTTTGTAGTGTAAATAAATGGCCAGAACGCAATAAAATTTTTCTGTTTTCAGTTGGAAACAGTGTTGTGTAACTAAGTTAATAACTAATGATTTTTTACAACGTAAATGAATCAGTCAAAAAATTAAGTTGGACAATGACTCTCTTCTAGATCTGCTGAACAGCCAAAACAATCTACACACACACTCATGCACACACACTCACACACACTTACACAAACAAACACACACACACAGACTCACGCACACACACACACGCATACACACGCACACACACTCACACACACACACACACACACACACTTTGTGTTACAGTGTTTAATGGTGTAGAATAGAAGGGCAGCCAGCAGAACTCTGGCAAATAAAATACTTTTTATTAAAGCATTTGCTTGCATCAACTGATTTTATTTTTATTTATTTGCTTTTTTCTGCCTGTTAATGCTCCTTTTTTGCTGTCGAGCAGAAAACGCAGATGTTTCATCCGAATGATTAATTTTACGTCTGTTTGTTTGGTGCTGTTGTAAATCTACATGGTTTAGGTTTGAGCTGTGTTCATGCAGTAAAGGCTTGGAGTTTTTCTTAAATAGATCTGAGATGTATTGAGAAATATTTACTGACATCCAGCAGTACTGACACATTTGACCAGCTTTAGTTCTGTTGTTTTTCAGTACTTCATTTAGACGGAATCAGTAAGAGTTCAGAGTTAACAGACGTTCAGAAATCTGATCTGGTCAACACTGGATGGATGATGTCACTTCCTGGAGGGTGATGTCATGAAGGAAGTGGCTTTTGTTGAGGATTTTATAAGATAGAAAGTGATATTGAGGACACAGGACAAACTTGTAAATTGATTATCAATTCAATCATGTTTACATTTCAGTTACACCTGGAATATTTCTGAATAAATGATAGAAATGAGCCGATAGGATGAGAT
>JBAPCB010000049.1:402500-422500 GCA_039654105.1 Coreius guichenoti | reverse complement strand
CGACAGCTGCTGCGGTGAGTGTGATGGATATCGTCCCGTCTCTTCACATCTGTGATGCTCCGATCAGCCAAATAACAATTAGAGCAAAGGTGCGTCTCTCTTCAGCCCTGAAAACACTCGGAGAGAGGCGATCATGACGGCAGATCGATGGCTTTTATTAAACTGTTTTCCTGGCTGACACATTGCATCTAAACCTGACCTTTAGCACACAGACGGACGCCTGTAAATGCACTGCAGCTCTATTGAAACGCTGGAGAGGCGTTTTTCTCCTCCGTTTCTCATCTGTGTTTCTCTTTGATCTCTTCACTGAGAGAAAGCACGGTTTCCAGACAGCCCAGTGTCTTTCTGAAGCCATAAAATAAAAACTTCACGCTGCACGCGAGTCAGTTCATCATACAGTAACCACAGAAACCCGTTTGCTGGTGTAGTAATTGTCAAAATCATGGCGTCTTTGATGTCTCAACCTTCATTGCCATGGAAACGGTGAGAAGCTGGTGTGTCTCTGAGTCCTGCAGTAGTGCATGAGAACCTGTCTATCTGTCTGTCTGTCGGAGATCTGTCTGTCTGTCTGTCGGAGATCTGTCTGTCTGTCCGTCTGTCTGTCTGTCGGAGATCTGTCTGCCTGTCTGTCTGTCTGTCCGTCTGTTTTCTGTCTGTCGGAGATCTGTCTGTCTGTCTGTCTCTCTGTCTGTCTGTCTGTCTCTCTGTCTGTCAGAGATCTGTCTGTCTGTCTGTCTGTCCATCTGTCAGAGATCTGTCTGTCTGTCTGTCTGTCCTGGTCACGTGTTGCGCGTCTCATCTCAGTGTTTCTCTCTCATGTTAAAGGCGACGGGATGTTCAAAGTGCCTCTGATCAAAGGCGTTCCCCGTTCTGCAGCTTTCAGGAGCTTCACTGCAGCACTGCATCTGATTCACACCATCGCTCTCTGTGTGCCTGAAACTGGACTCAATCTGGTTCTGTTGGAGATCATAGATCTTCACTGTGATTGATTCATAAATAATGATCCGTCACTGACGCTGCTTTGTTTGTATCTCGAGTTAATGAGCACGCATGTCGGATGATTTTCTTCATGATGGATTTCAACTATTAAACTTCATCATGTGTGAAGCCGAGAAATGGAAGTATTTATCAGATGGCCGACTGCAAACACACAGGTGAAGATCGAGCCAAAAAACCTGTTCTCAAAATCTAATAAACCTCTAAATCTGACCACTATGAGACAGTATTAATAGAATAACCTTCTTCTGTCAGGTTCAGGTAAAGTGTTCAAGCTCAGATTTGATTGGACGGTAAAGGGAAGTGTTTGTCTGCAGGGTTCCTATAATTGACCGGCATGAAAAGAACAGAGAGTTTGTGCTTCTTTATTCAGACGTCTGGAGTCTCTGTGCAGCAGCGGCTGCATTACATATTCATTTATTCATTTCTTGTGTTATAGTACAACATTACAAGTACTATACGCTGAAATTAGTACTTTTAGAAGATTTTGTCAAATCTTTCCGTTTTGTAGGTAATGTAAGTAACAGGATGCAGATGTCGGTCATTAGTGCTGATTGTTTGTGATTGTGATCAGCTGGACGTTCAGTGAACTGCTTCTGAGATTTAAATTATGATTTGACTCAGAAGTTAATTTAGTTAATCCTACAGGATTTCTTCAGTCTCAAAATCTCATATTGTACAATCTGACAAGCAGCGATGGCAAAGGGCAGAAATCGATCTGTAAATCTGGATCTGACGTGGACGGATGTGAAGACTCGCACTGACCGGCCGGCATGAGCTCAGATCCGTAATACGGGAGAAAACAAACGGAAGATCAGCGAGATTTGAGACCATGACAGACTCTTTTACAAATGTGTTGCTCTATTTCTTTTTGTGAGGAATGTTATGCTGTAAAACTTCCAATTACCTCAAATAAGAAGATAAAACAACCATCTGTATGAATGTGCAATTAGTGTTAGACTCGTCTGTTTTTCTGTCCTCATGGATATGGATTTTACATTTAATTCTACTGTCCCCTCTAAACTTTCAGCGTTTGTAGATGTTCATTATTTATTACGTTTATGATTCTGTTTCCTCTGCTGCTCGCCTTAAAGATTATTTCAGTCATAGGGACATTATGTGACACTATGAAGGTAAAACCTCAAACACACATGCTTGAGCTTTCATGACTGTACAAACAGACACAAACACTCACTTATTGATGGCTGTGTTGGGATCTGCTGTCAGTTTGATCCGTCAGAGATCAGAGTCGAAGCTCCTCAGGCTTCAGGAGGATTTCTGACTCCCTGCAGTGAGCAGAACTTCACAAACGCTGAAGAAACGCTTCCTGCATTCACTCACACGAGTCAAACCTGCAGGAGAGACTGTGAGCGTGAGCGTACAAACGTTTGAATAGCACAGATGAGAGACACTCCTTCGTTCGTTTGCTCTGTGATTGGGTGCGTCTGCAAACACTGATGGACTGTCGAGCGTAAGGAATCACCCATGAACAATCTCAATTGTGCCACGACAATACTAACCTGCTTCCAGAAAACAGTATTTACATGATGTCTATTAAAATATGCAGCTCTTGTGGGGTGTTCCCGGTCTGCAGTGGTCAGTATCTATCAAAAGTGCTCCAAGGAAGGAACAGTGGAGAACCGGAGACAGGGTCATGGGCGGCCAAGGCTCATTGATGCACGTGGGGAGCGAAGGCTGGCCCGTGTGGTCCGATCAAACAGACGAGCTACTGGAGCTCAAATTGCTCAAGAAGTTAATGCTGGTTCTGATAGAAAGGTGTCTGTGATGTGAAAGAGCTTCATGAGGGCGGTGCTAAATAAAAAGCGAAATGGCATTTTAATGATCACTCTTATATTTTGTAAATTATATGCGTTTAACAGATTCTGCAGGGTTTGTAAACTTATGCACTCAGCTTGTAATAGTGAACCATCGTGAGTTTGTTCCACAAATTTTCGTTTCAGTGTCTTGATTTGAGTAATATTCTACATATGTCTCTGAAACAGCTGCTAATAAAGTTCCTGGTCACTGGCAAGGACCCGTGTTCATCCTGTTATTCATGTAAAACAGGTCAATTTAGCTCAAAGGGAATTATTAATTAATTTATTAGGGAATTTTGAAAAGAGTCACATATTTTATGGCCGAACAAATGACTCGTCCAGCGAAGTCTTCTATCAACTCTGCAGCGGATATTAATATCCATACGATAGTGAAAACACTATTTAATAACCAGGTAACATAGATCAGCAGTTTAAGACATTAGATTCGTAAGCACATAACACAAGAACACTTATCTTTAAATACAAACAAGACTTTATTGATTATTATAACACATAAAACTAATATCTAACACAAGCACACACATTCACACGAGTTGCAGAAAGTGAGGAAAGGATGAGTTTTAAGAGAGTGAAATGATGAAATCCCAAGTTTCTAGCAGTATATGCATTTATAACACATGACCTGAACGAACCATCAATCATTACTTTAAACCTCCTATCGTTTCTTAGGCGGGGTTATTAAATTTCATATCAATGTAGCAGTTCAGTTAGAATCTGGAGGTATTACTTGCGTTTGTACTTTTTGTCTTCTCTGAATGGGGATTCCCTTCTTGGGATTTCCCAGGTTCTTTGATTCGCTGGCGGTCTTGTCTTGGGAAGCCAATCACGTGGTGTGTTGGCGGATGGATGGAATGTCTTGTGGATAAAGTTTGAAGTTTGACACAGGTTTTACGGCAAAACTGAACTTAGAACATGAGACTCAATGGAAAAGAAAGGAAAGTGAGACGAGAGTAGTTAGATGGCTTGATTGAAGCTGTTAACCCATTTTCTCTGATCTTGATTGATCTGCCTCGATCGTCTAATCATCTTCGTCTTCGCCTAATGCTTTGTTCATGTCCTGAGACTTTTAAAGGATTAGTTCACTTCAAAATGAAAATTTCCTGATAATTTACTCACCCCCATCTCATCCAAGATGTTCATGTCTTTCTTGCTTCAGTCGAAAAGAAATGAAGTTTTTTGAGGAAAACATTCCAGGATTTTTCTCCACATAATGGACTTCAATGGCAACCAACAGTTGAAGGTCCAAATCAATGCAGTTTCAGAGGAAGGGCTTCAGAGGCTCTGCACGATCCCAGACGAGGAATAGGGTCTTATCTAGCCAAACCATTGCTCATTTTATAAAAAAATAAACATTTATATACTTTTTAACCACAAATGCTTGACTTCTTCATGACGTGTGACGTCATCACGTCGGAAAGGTCACGCGTGATGTAGGTGGAAGTACCGACCCAGTGTTAAAACGAACGTGCAAAGACTAAATCAAACGGCCTTTACAAAAATAAAGGTAAAACAACGATGTCGGACAATTTTGAAGTTGGAGGAGAACACGAGATGGAGTTTTTCGGCACTGGGTCGGTACTTCCACCTACGTCACGTGACCTTTCCGACGTGATGATGTCATACACCGTGAAGCAGAACAACACAGAAGTCGAGCATTTGAGGTTAAAAAGTATATAAATGTTCATTTTTTTTTAAAATGGCCGATGGTTTGGCTAGATAAGACCCTATTCCTCTGGGATCGTGCAGAGCCTCTGAAGCCCTTCCTCTGAAACTGCATTGATTTGGACCTTCAACCGTTGGTTGCCATTGAAGTCCATTATGTGGAGAAAAATCCTGGAATGTTTTCCTCAAAAAACTTCTTTTTGACTGAAAAAAGAAAGACATGAACATCTTGGATGACATGGGGGTGAGTAAATTATCAGGAAATTTTCATTTTGAAGTGAACTAATCCTTTAATCTCAGAACTTTGTCCAGCCTCCTTGAGAGGTTCTGGCCAATTAGGTATCCTCTTTGGTTCAGAGGTGACTGTTACATGTTATCTGTGGTTTCTTAACTTCCCACTCTAAGCAGAGAGTACAGTTCAGACATGATTTCTATTATAAGAATACAATATATTTTACATTCATTCATTCATTCAAGTCATCTTCTGAGTTATGAACAGATGCATACAATGGTACCAAACAAGGCACACTTTCAATCAACCATTAATTGCATGAATTATGTGTGATCTAAGCATAATAGTTACGCGTATAGGTTGTAGACATTATGTAGAATTATGCAATTGAACGATGTTTGATTATAAGTCCGTCTAGCATTGTTTTGGAATAATTTGATGTATTTTATATGTTTATATAACAGTCTCTGTGGGTTTTCAGAGATTTCAATCCTGTGCTTCAGAGCTCAGGTCGAACTGAGGTCTCTGAGTGTCACAAAAGCCGGTGAAGATCCTACCGTCGGCCACCAGAGGTCTCACTCACCAGAGTACTGACTTTCATTTGGACTCCATTTCCCATGCACCTTCACTCTGGGACTGATTACTGCACACCTGATCATCATCACTCTGCCTATTTATACCCTGAACACACACACACTCATTGCGAAGTCTTGTTTGCCACGGTTACATTTCTGAGTGTTTAACCCCTGTTATTGATCTGCCTGTGTTTTGACTCTGCCTTGGACTACCGTTTCTGATTCTGTGCTGCCTGCCCTTTGATCTGTGTTTGCCTGGACTTTGTACATTCGACTGTTTGCTGCCTGCCCCGACCTTTTGCCTGTTGTGACCAAGTTTTCTGCTCTGCCTCTGATATTGCTGTTCGCCCTGGTTCACCGATCCACGCCTGTTTATACTGTGAGTTTGAGTCATCTTAATAAACTGCAAATGGATCCTAATCCACCTGAGTCCTTGTTACACTGAGAAGAAGGTCTGTCGTGGGATCTTTGTGGTTTTCTTCGTGCAAGTCACAGTGTCTGTCCTTTTGACCATTAGTCTTGGGTTAACTGCCTAACGGTAACATGTTCTTCCATTAGCTAGGATCATCTCTTGAATGCATGCGTGCGGTGGTCATAAAAGCACTTCGCTGGGGGTTTTGTTAGTCAGACTCAAATGGCAGATCGTCTGATTTCAGTTCCTGCATGTTGATTTGGAGTTCTTCTGCTTCTTGAAGGAATCATCTCTGTTCGATCTGCTCAGTTATCCAGTGGCGTTCAGCGTGTCCAGAGTCCGTGACGCAGCCGTGTTTCTGACCGCAGCACATCTCAGCTGTCTCAGAGCTTTATGATGTTTGATAGATGCTCTCACTGGACTCTCTCCGCTGCGTTCATTTCATTATTATTGCACAAAAAACAACTTCACTCATTTTCTGATGAGTAACTTCTGAAGGAACATAAAACATGAGGCTTGTGAACAAAAAGAACTTTTTCTAAGACCTAATTAAAGGAGCTTTTATTATTCACTGGCTCTTAATGAAATCATTAGAGATCCCTTTGATTCACAGCAGAGAAGCAGAAAATAGAAAAGATATATCTGATGAATATATATAATTTTCACTCAGAAATTGCTAATCAATTATAACTAACCTGAAGGAGTTTGGGTTCCTTGCCACCGTCGCCTTTGGCTTTTGGCTTGCTCAGTTGGGGACACTTAAATTTCAACTATATTACTGATCTGCCCACATTGACACTATATGATAATTGAAATGAGCTGAATGACATCACCGTTTTCTCCAGAGCGGCTGTACAGCCGAATCAAATTCTGTTGCATTATTTTCCTGTTAACACTGTGAAGCTGCTTTGAAACAATTTCCATTGTAAAAAGCGCTATATAAATAAAGGTGACTTGACTTGACTTCACTCTGTATTCCTCAGGATCTGTGTGTTTTTCCCGTTGATTCTGCACTGATTTAACACACAGTGTAACCTCCACAGTGTCTGATTCTGACGGTCTGACTGAAGGACGTCCAGATCTCTGAGTGCTGATGTTCTCTGCTCAGTTATCGGCTCATACATCCAGACAGCTGCCAGACGCTTCTCGTGAAACTGACTCTTTTCTGTGCCCTTGAGAACAAAGTTTCTTCTCAGATTGCTGTGATTCATGGGGGTGTTTTCTAAAGTCCAGCTCCTGTAGAGAGCAGAGATGGGCGTCAGTCTGCTTCCCATCAGTGCTGTTTAATGAAGGTTCATAAATGACAGATGATGTAATGTGTGAACACAGCTCTGTTTAATGACCGAGAGCTTCGTTAGGAACACTGAGCCCTGATGATCAGATTCACTGATTCAGATATGAGCTGGACTTCTGTAGAGACTCTGTTAGCTGTGAACATGAGAGGGTTTGTTGAGTTGTGTGTTTGCCCTGAAGCGTCACATGTTCTTGTGTAGATGTTGTTTCACACACCACAGCTTCATTATTACAAGCGTTTCAGTGTTTGTTCAGAGTTTTGCTTCAGCAGAATGATAGACGTGTGCTCAGGATTCAAATCATACATGAGCGTCTGCGTTCGTTCTGAGACAGGCCTCAGATCAGTTCTGTAGTGTGAACAGACAGAATCCTTACCTAATGCTGAGTGTTAGTTTAACTAAGTATTACTGCTCCAACAGTAGCATTATCAAAAATTAAACATCCTACTGGAACCGTTTCACTTCTGTAATGTGTCAAATCTCCATGTGAAACACACATACACACACACACACACTCTTTCTTACATACACTTTCACACACACACACACACACACACACACTCTCTCACACACTCACATACTTGAGGGCTCTTCATCTGCATGTCTTGATTCTCTTTCATCATCTGGTTCAGAGACGCAGGAGTGATTGTTACGTTTGATCAAAGTTCAGTCAGATGCCATAAAACTTGTCTGTTCCTTTACTGGTGACACACAGTTAAATATAAATACACTATATTGCCAAAAGAATTGGGACGCCCCTCCAAATCACTGAATTCAGGTGTTCAATCACTTCATGGCCACAGGTGTATAAATCAAGCACTAGGCATGCAGACGCTTCTACAAACATCAGCCTCGAAGTGATAGGCCACGTAAAATCACAGAGCGGGGTCAACGCATGCTGAGGGTCACAGTGCACAGAAGTCACCAACTTTCTGCAGAGTCAACAGCTACAGACCTCCAAACTTCTGTGGCCTTCAGATGAGCTCAAGAACAGTGTGTAGAGAGCTTCATGGAATGGGTTTCAGCTGCATTCAAGCCTTACATCACCAAGTGCAATGCAAAGCGTGGGATGCAGTGGTGTAAAGTAAATAATTATCAGGTCTAAAGAAATGCTGGTCATACTATACAATGATTTATTGCTTGTATTTGTTGAATAATAAAGAAGATAAAGAGCTTAAAAAATAATTGCATATTAAATCGCAATATTGGTAAATAAAATCGCAATTCGATTATTTTCCAAAATCGTTCAACCCTACCTTACATCACCAAGTGCAATGCAAAGCGTGGATGCAGTGGGGTAAAGCACGCCGCCACTGGACTCTAGAGCAGTGAGACGTGTTCTCTGGAGTGACCAGTCACGCTTCTCTGTCTGCCAATCCCATGGACGAGTCTGGGTTTGGCGGTTGCCAGGAGAACGGGACTTGCCTGACTGCATTGTGCCAAGTGTAAAGTTTGGTGGAGGGGGAATTATGGGGTGGGGTTGTTTTTCAGGGGTTGGGCTTGGCCCCTTAGTTCCAGTGAAAGGAACTCTTAATGCTTCAGCATACCAAGACATTTTGGACAATTTCATGCTCCCAACTTTGTGGGAACAGTTTGGGGACGGCCCCTTCCTGTTCCAACATGACTGCGCACCAGTGCACAAAGCGTCGGTCCATAAAGACATGGATGAGCGAGTTTGGTGTGGAGGAACTTGACTGGCCTGCACAGAGTCCTGACCTCATCCCGATAGAACACCTCTGGGATGAATTAGAGCGGAGACTGCGAGCCAGGCCTTCTCGTCCAACATCAGGAACAAGGAACATTGCATTTAATCATTCTCCAAACATTATGTGAATGTTACTCTTGAATGTTCTCTGAGCGTTCTGAAACAAGTGGCAACGTTTAAAAAACGTTAGACGAATGTCCAACTAAAACATTTAATTTCAAGCAAAAATGTATAAATAACAAAAACATTATTAAAGACCAGAAAACTTTGAACGAACGTTCTATTAATGTTACTGGAAGAATGTTTGTTCATAACTTTCCAGAACTTCCCCTGTACGCTGGGCAGATAGACAGACGACAGTTCTCTGGCCTGTTTCAGATGGATCTTCTGTCGCACATGTGAGTCTGTTTGCTTCAGTAAACACTGAATCTCAGGTCAGAAACCAGCAGGACGGTCACTTACAAGCGGCCAACTGGATCCACAATGTACTTAATGATGCTGCCGGATTTTGGCAGTTTTAAATGTTTTCACAGTTGGTTTAACACATTCCTAAATCACACTGCCAAACCAGAGTCTGTGTGTGTGTGTGTGTGTTTGAAATATGTGCACATGACATTCCCAACGGGGATCTGATTTACAGAATTAAACACTAGTAAACCTGTCTGAGCTCAGCTGAGGCGTCCAGTAGCGCAGATTGAAACCGTCCCACCGGACTGTAGACACACACTGAACTGATGGTGTGTGTGACCGCATGGGAGCACCATGAGATATAATAAGAGAGACAGTGGGTTTATTAGACATGATCTTCAGTGCATTTGAACAAGTGTGAGTGTGTGTGTGTGAATGTGAGTGTGTGTGTGTGTGTGTGTGTGTGTGTGTGTGTGTGTGTGAATCTCACTGATGTACACAGAGTTTCTCACATGTTTCTCCTCACGGAGTCGTTCTTTGATTCTCAGCGCTGACAGCGACTCTAACGAGAATCCGGAACATTTAATATTCTGTTTTAAAACTAATTCTGCACATAAGTCAGTCCTATTGGACACGCATCAGATTGCTGACATCTGTGATATTATATAAATGAGCCTCAAGAATTAATCAGACCAGTGATGGAAGAATGTGTGTGTGTGTGTGTGTGTGTGTACAGATGCTGTATAGTACGTCTGTAATTTACAGCACTAAGAACAGAGTTCAGTATGGCATAATGCGATCGGGATAAAAACACAGTACTTTGTCATAATTTTAACTTATGTCATAATATTGTAATTTTTATGTCATTATTATGATATACAAAACCATGATGTGCTTCCATGCTTTAGTTACTGATTTACAGTTATTATTAGTACTGGGTTATATTGTGAAAGTAACTCTCTAATCCTTGCTGATTTATTTATATTCAGCGCAATCTGTGTGAGTTCACTGCAAACACACGCAGCGGCTGCAGTGCTGGCCAGATGATGAATTGTAGGTCAGTTAAAGTCTCCAGTGACCTTCAAGTTCTCTGTGTTCTATTTAGAGAGGTGTGTGTGTGTGTGTGTGTGTGTTTGTGTGTGTGTGAACGAGAGATTTGTTGTAATCTCTTCTGTGGTCTACAGTAGCGCAGCTGGTCTGCAGCAGGGCAGATGTCAAACTTTAAACTCCATTACAGAAACACAAACTGACAGCTGCAAGATTTCAAACGCTGATATTCGACTGTGAGTGTTTACATACTCCTAGCCGGCGCTGGCTTTCTACAGTCTCCTTCAGCTGAGACGCAAAGGTCTGATTACCATCACACAGCCCGTGAGTGTGTGTGTGTGTGTGTGTGTCCTTGTCCTCTGGATTTGTTTTCCTGTAGCAAACAGTTTAGATTGGAAATAAATAACTAACCCACAAGCAAATAAACCTCACCTGAACGAGTGTTTCTTTATCAGTGCTGGAGGACGAGTGACGGCGTCTTTAGCTCCTTAATATTTCATTATCGATACTATAGCAGTCTAAATAAGTGCAAAGAGCCGCTTGTAATTCTCTCAGAGTGCGTGTCAGAGATTCGCATCATCCGGATCACAACCGCTGCATCCGTGTGACCTTCGGGTGTTTCTCTCCACAGCTCTTGTTCTGTGTTGTTTGACACGTTTGCTTGTAATCAAATGAAGCCGTGCTGGTCAGACATTGAATTAGAGCAGCAGCGCTGACCAATACAATACAATAAATGCACATACACCGATCAGGCATAACATTATGAGCACCTTCCTAATATTGTGTTGGTCCCAAAACAGCCCTGACCCGTCGAGGCATGGACTCCACTAGACCCCTGAAGGTGTGCTGTGGTATCTGGCACCAAGATGTTAGCAGCAGATCCTTTAAGTTCTGTAAGTTGCAAGGTGGGGCCTCCATGGATCGGACTTGTTTGTTCAGCACATCCCACAGATGCTCGATTGGATTGAGATCTGGGGAATTTGGAGGCCAAGTCAACACCTCAAACTCATTGTTGTGCTCCTCAAACCATTCCTGAACCATTTGTGCTTTGTGGCAGGAGCATTATCCTGCTGAAAGAGCCACAGCCACCAGGGAATACTGTTTCCATGAAAGGGTGTACATGGTCTGCAACAATGCTTAGGGACAGTGGGGAGAACAAGTATTTGATACACTGCCGATTTTGCAGGTTTTCCTACTTACAAAGCATGTAGAGGTCTGTAATTTTTATCAAATCAAAATCAAATCACCTTTATTTATATAGCGCTTTTTACAATGCCAATTGTTTCAAAGCAGCTTCACAGTGGTAATAGGAAAATAATGCAACAGAATTTGATTCGGCTGTACAGCCGCTCTGGTGAAAGCGGTGATGTCATCAGCTCATTTCAATTATCATATAGTGTCAATGCAGGCAGATCAGTAATATAGTTGAAATTTAAGTGTCCCCAACTGAGCAAGCCAAAAGACAAAGGTGACGGTGGCAAGGAACCAAAACTCCTTCAGGGCCAGAATGGTGAAAAAAAAACCTTGGGAGAAACCAGGCTCAGTCGGGGTGCCAGATCTCCTCTGGCCGACGAACAAATAGTGTATGATTAT
Source organism: Coreius guichenoti (assembly GCA_039654105.1). Classification (NCBI taxonomy): domain Eukaryota; kingdom Metazoa; phylum Chordata; class Actinopteri; order Cypriniformes; family Gobionidae; genus Coreius; species Coreius guichenoti. Next base: position 410,740 of record JBAPCB010000049.1, on the reverse strand, counting down.
GATTCTGGCAACATTACAGGTCAGAAGTCATATTAGATCAATAGATATTCGTAGGATTATTCGAAAGATTGGAGTCGTCATGCCGGGGACGGGTTTAATGAGGATGTCGTGTCGATGCAGCATTTACAGGGGGGAGTTTAATTGACACGGTCTCTACAGACACTTCAGGGATATGGTCATCATGTCCAGGCTAAGGGCCACCATCTGGTCTGGATACGGCCCGGATCCGGCCGACTGCAGTAAACCTCGGGATAAACAGAGAGACTAACATTAGCGTAGATGCCATTCTTCTTATGATGTAACGAGTACATCAGGTGTTATTGGAAGTGTTCCCGGTTCCGGCTGACCTAGTTAATGCAGCCTAAAACAATCATTTAACTGATTTGAATAATATAAATTAAAAATGTTTTATGTGTATGCCATAGTAAAGAGATGTGTTTTTAGTCTAGATTTAAACTGACAGAGTGTGTCTGCTTCCCGAACAATGCTAGGAAGACTGTTCCAGAGTTTAGTTGCTAAATGGGAAAAGGATCGACCGCCTGCAGTTGATTTTGATATTCTAGGTATTATCAACTGGCCAGAATTTTGAGACCGCAATAGACGTGATGGAGTATAATGCGTTAAGAGCTCGCTCAAGTACTGGGGCGCTAAACCATTTAGTGCTTTGTAAGTAATCAGCAAGATTTTAAAATGTATACGATGTTTAATAGGGAGCAAATGCAGTGTTGCCAGAACCGGGCTAATATGGTCATACTTCCTGGTTCTAGTAAGAACTCTAGCTGCTGCGTTTTGGACAAGCTGCAGTTTATATATTAAGCGAGCAGGGCAACCACCCAATAGAGCATTACAATAATCTAGCCTTGAGGTCATGAACGCATGAACTAACTGTTTAGCATTTTGCATTGAAAGCATGTGCCGTAATTTAGATATATTTTTAAGATGGTAGAATGCAGTTTTACAGATGCTAGAAACGTGGCTTTCAAATGAGAGATTGGTATCAAAGAGCACACCCAGGTTCCTAACTGACGACGAGGACTTGACAGAGCAGCCATCGAGTGTTAGACAGTATTCTAGGTTACTACTTGTGGAGTTTTTTTGTCCAATGATTAAAAATTCAGTTTTTTTCTGAATTAAGTTGCAGGAAATTACTAGTCATCCAATTTTTTATATCAGCTATGCATTCTGTTAATCTTGTGAATTGGTAAGTTTCGTCAGGGCGTGAAGAAATATAGAGCTGAGTATCGTCAGCATAACAATGGAAATTAACGGCATGCTTCCTAATAATATCTCCCAGTGGTAGCATGTACAGGGTGAAAAGCAACGGTCCTAGCACTGAGCCCTGCGGTACTCCATACTGAACTTGTGTTCGGTGTGACATCTCTTCATTTACTGCTACAAACTGATAACGGTCAGATAAGTATGATTTAAACCATGCCAATGAAATTCCACTAATGCCAACATAATTTTCGAGTCTATTCAAAAGAATGTTGTGGTCGATAGTATCGAATGCAGCGCTAAGATCGAGTAACACTAACAGAGAGATACAACCACGATCGGATGATAAGAGTAAATCATTTGTAACTCTAATGAGAGCAGTCTCAGTACTATGATACGGTCTAAATCCTGACTGGAAATCCTCACAGATACCATTTCTTTCTAAAAAGGAGCATAATTGTGAGGACACTGCCTTTTCTAGTATTTTTGACAGAAAGGGTAGATTTGAGATTGGCCTGTAATTGACTAATTTTGTAGGATCAAGTTGCGGTTTTTTAATAAGTGGTTTAATAATAGCCAACTTAAAAGTTTTCGGTACATATCCTAATGTCAAGGATGAATTAATGATATTAAGAAGAGGATCTATGACCTCTGGAAGCATCTCTTTTAGTAGTTTAGTCGGTATGGGGTCGAGCATACATGTTGTTGATTTTGATGATGTAACGAGTTTAGCCAATTCTTCTTCTCCTATAGCAGTGAATGAATGTAATTTTTCCTCAGTGACACTACAATGCACTGTCTGATGTGATACTGTAGTAGACGGCTGCATGGTTATAATTTTTTTCCTAATATTATCAATCTTACAAGTAAAGAAGTTCATAAAGTCATTACTGCTGTGCTGTTTACAAACATCAGAAGGTGAAGCTTTATCTTTGGTTAATTTAGCCACTGTATCGAATAAATACCTAGGGTTGTGTTTGTTTTCTTCTAAGAGAGTCGAGAAATAAGCAGATCTAGCAGTTTTTAGGGCCTTTCTGTATGCAATCATGCTCTCTTTCCACGAAATGCGAAAAACTTCTAATTTTGTTTTCTTCCAGCTGCGCTCCATTTTTCTGGCTGCTGTTTTAAGGGCCCGGGTGTGCTCGTTGTACCACGGCGTTGGACTATTTTCTTTAATCTTCTTTAAGCGCCGGGGAGCAACTGTGTCTAAAGTGCTGGAAAAGAGAGAGTCAATAGTTTCTGTTGCAACATCGAGTTCCTCTAGGCTATCTGGGATGCTGAGGAGATGAAACTGATGAGGAAGATTATTTACAAAGAAATCTTTAGTCGCAGCAGTGATAGTCCTGCCATATTTGAAGCGAGGGGACGGCTTTGCAACCTTTGCTAAATTAAGTGTACATGATACTAGGTAATGATCTGAGATGTCATCGCTCTGCTGCAGAACTTCAAACTAGAATCTTGGCCAACAATGTCCTTCCCTCAGTAAGAGCATTGAAGATGGGTCGTGGCTGGGTCTTCCAGCATGACAACGAGCCAGGGCAACTAAGGAGTGGCTCCGTAAGAAGCATCTCAAAGTCCTGGAGTGGCCTAGCCAGTCTCCAGACCTGAACCCAATAGAAAATCTTTGGAGGGAGCTGAAAGTCCGTATTGCCCAGCGACAGCCCCGAAACCTGAAGGATCTGGAGAAGGTCTGTATGGAGGAGTGGGCCAAAATCCCTGCTGCAGTGTGTACAAACCTGGTCAAGAACTACAGGAAACGTTGATCTCTGTAATTGCAAACAAAGGTTTCTGTACCAAATATTACTTTCTGCTTTTCTGATGTATCAAATACTTATGTCATGCAATAAAATGCAAATTAATTACTTAAAAATCATACAATGTGATTTTCTGGATTTTTGTTTTAGATTCCGCCACTCACAGTTGAAAATTACAGACTTCTACATGCTTTGTAAGTGGGCAAACCTGCAAAATCGGCAGTATATCAAATACTTGTTCTCCCCACTGTAGGTGGTTCGTGTCAAAGTAACATCCACATGGATGGCAGGACCCAAGGTTTCCCAGCAGAACATTGCCCAAAGCATCACACTGCCTCCACCGGCTTGCCTTCTTCCCATAGTGCATCCTGGTGCCATGTGTTCCCCAGTTAAGCCACGGACACGCACCCGGCCATCCATGTGATGTAAAAGAAAACGTGATTCATCAGACCAGGCCACCTTTTTCCATTGCTCCGTGGACCAGTTCTGATGCTCACGTGCCACTGTTGGCGCTTTCGGCGGTGGACAGGGGTCAGCATGGGCACCCTGACTGGTCTGCGGCTATGCAGCCCCATACGCAACAAACTGCGATGCACTGTGTATTCTGACACCTTTCTATCAGAACCAGCATTAACTTCTTGAGCAATTTGAGCTCCAGTAGCTCGTCTGTGATCGGACCACACGGGCCAGCCTTCGTTCCCCTCGTGCATCAATGAGCCTTGGCTGCCCATGACCCTGTCGGCGGTTCACCACTGTTCCTTCCTTGGAGCACTTTTGAAGTTCCTATGAAATCAAAATGGAAAATTCTTATTTTTTATAGAATATTGCAGGGTTTTTTATAAATGATTCATCATTATTGTGTTAAATTCATGTTCCTGGTAATCTTAAATCAGAATAACAGTGACATCTCTTCTCTGATGACGAGGGCGGGGCAACCTGTCACTCACATGAGATCCACCAATAGCAAACCACAACCATCCAATCAAAATCAAGCCCCGCCCTACATTTGTTCTTGTTCCAGAGGCTGAACTGCTGATTTAAGCTGCTCTGGGCTCTGACTGTATTATTTTTCACTCTTGGTTCATTTGTTAGCTTGTGTATTTTCATCTGAAATGAGCTTCGCTCTCCAGAGTCAATCAATATATTTGAAGAGCATAACACCCGTAAACCGAATGAACAAACAAACTAGAGTCCACTGACCAGGGCTGGACTATGACCAGGTCACCTTCAGTTATGAATGTGAGGTTGTTATTCTCCAGCGGCCGTCTCTTCGCCACAGATAGAACATGATGAATCTCCTATGTCTACTCCAGCAGTTTTAGTATTACAGCTCTGTAAACTCATTCAGATGTTTTACTGTAGCTCATGCGCTGTCTGATGCAAAAGGCCTTTTTGAGCACAAAAGCTTCAGAAGCACGAGTATAAATCACAGGACTTCAGCAAACTCTCCCGGGTGTTTCTGCTCCGGAGCCAGAAAACTTTCTGCTTGTCCTGAATCTTCTTTGCAGTGAAATCAGTGAAACTTGATGTGCCATTAAAGAGCCCAGCGCTGACTCTGATATATGTTTCCCTTTCATCATTTGCAGTGATTAATCTGATGTTAGAGCGTGTAAAGTCTTCCAGTTGTCCCCGCGGGTTTTTTGACGGGTGTATATCGTGACACTCGCTCAGTTTAAACTTCATCCGGCGTGACTGGTGTGCTGTTGTCCAATAAAATAATTAGGTGATTCCATTTAACAATCCAAGCCCTGGCATTAGCATATATGTGTCATTAGCATATATTAGACAGCCTCTTTTAATGCAGATTCTGGCAGTAAACCACACAGAAATGCTGAAGTTATTACCGCGGTACTCACACCTTGAGGCGAGAGCGGCGTGTGCGGAAGGAAGCAGTTCAGCGGGGAGTGTTTTAGGAATAATTATGCGTGGCTTGAATTATTCAGTTCCAGGAAAGTCCTGGAATATGAACTCCACACTGTCTCATTTTCTTGGCACAAAGATTTTGATTTTCACGAGGCTCTAAAGTGCTGGAACTGAGCGCCTATTTAGTAGTCATGTAATAAAGTTACTGTGGCAATCCAGTGCTGGATCCTCGAGGAGCTTCTCTCTCACTCACACACACACACACACACACAGTCTCTCACACACACACACACAGTCTCACACACAGTCTCACACACACACTCACTCTCACACACACACACACACACAGACAGTCTCACACACACAAACACACACACAGTCTCACTCACTCACACTCTCACACACACACACACACAACACTCACACACTCACACACACACTCTCTCTCACACACACATACACACACACACACACACTGAGATTGTTTGTAATCTACACACACACATTATTTGTGTACAAACTCAGACATGACAGGAGTGTAAAAACACCGTCCAGAAGGATTTCAGATATTCTCTGTCTCACTGCTGCAAACACACACACACACACACACACACACACACACCCTTCTGTCAGACCGATGGAGGGTGAAATGGAGCGTTACATAGACATTTTTCATTCATCCATCCGGATGTTTTCCACCAAATACACCTTTATGCTTTGTTTTTCTTTCTTTCTTGACTCTGGCAGGGATTTGGGGTTTGTCTGATGTGCAGATATATATAACTGGAAGAACAGTTCTGCAGTTTCAGGAGGAAGCCGCTGAAAGCGTCGTTTACTGTGTACTCTGCATGCATCGCTTTAGCACTCGATTCTCTAAATGATTTATGCAAATCAGGTAACGGTACAAGTACAGTAGGTAGTCAACCACAATGCAAATACAAGCCAGCCACATGTGAAAAATCACCACCAGGTGGCGCTAGGGGCGGTTGACACCATTGCTCAGTAAGGTTGGAATTGTGACTTTTTTTATTTGTGAATGGAGATAAAATGGAGTGTGTTATTGATGTGCACCTGCCCAACCTTCAGGACTAATACATCTCCAGAGTGAAGAAACGGGCATTACAAATCTCTGTGCGCTAGTGTAAAGCATCCAGAGAGGAAGATGAGGAGATGATGCAAGTACAAATAAGGTAATACTTTAATCAAAAAGAAACAAACGCAGATATCCAACAGTAACAGTGAGTACTTAGGGCCAGATTTACTAACAGCTTGCACCAGCGCAAACCATCTTTTGGCTTTAAAAACTACTGTCAGGATTTACTAAAGACACGCAGTGAAACATTAGCGCTGTAAAGGTGTGGACAGGGTTATTTTTGCGGCTGAACTTATTGTATATACATTTGTAGGAGTTACCCTTTCAGACACAGTATTTATGTGAGGAGAGTATTTAAATCAGTCACACAAGCTGATTTAGGTTTGCGCCTGCAATTTACTGGTGTTTGCCCCATTATTTACCGCCCAATAAAAGTGCGTCTTAAACCAGAACCATCGATTAAACTTAAACCATCGATTGTGTTGGTCATTATGGAAAAGATCCGGCTGCGTCTGTGTTCTTTAATTTCCCTTTGATTTTTCTGTGTTTCTTTAAACTCCCATCTGTGCTTTTGTGGAATTGCGCTCTCACGCTAATTTGCCCTGTTTAGTAAATCAAATGAACAAAAGGAACTGAAGGGTATAAATACACAAATTCTGTTTAATTCTATTATTTTCCTGTTACCACTGTGAAGCTGCTTTGAAACAATCTGCATTGTAAAAAGCGCTATATAAATAAAGGTGACTTGACTTGACACATGATAATGACTTAGAGACAAACAGGTGAACGAATTAATGAATAACTATGGAAACTAATGATGGCGCGAAACTAAGGACAAAGGAAGCAGGATGTAAACTATGGGAATGTTTACACGGCAACAGAGAAGTTTTTCCTTTGAGTTTTCCGCGTACAGACGACACCATTGTCAAAACGATCCCCATAGACACGGATCCGCAAAAACGACTAAAAACACTGTATTCTGCTGCCAGGCCATTAGATGGCGATGAAACACTATAGACTGAACATGTAATACGCATGTGCGTAAATAATCATGTTTTTGTTGTTTACACGGAGACCGTCTTCAAAAACTTGCACTTTGAAACCGTTTTTTTTAAAGTTTGTGTTTTCAGGCCCCCAAAACGCCGTTGTCATGTAAATGAACAGCCAAAACACATAAAAAGTTTTACGTTTTTAGTTGAAAATGGTGTCGTGCAAACGGCCCCTAAAAGTCCTTGAAAATGAAAACCAAATACAATGCAACTAGAACATCTAGGCAAAAAAAAAAAAAAGGGTTTTCCCCCAGGCTGTCTACACCTTAACTGTTTTAATAATTCATAATTCAGTACTCTTAGGCAATAAATACATTCTTACATGTAAATACATATTTTTATTTGTACAGTTGTATATACAGTACGTAATGCACACATCTGTACATAAGTGTTCTAACCTAGATGTATATTACTTTATCATTTTATTTAATCTTACTTATTTAAATGTTCTTTCTATACTCTTGTGTGTGTATGTACCCAGAGCTCCTGAAAACCACAACAAATTCCGTGTATGTTTGCGCACACTTGGCGAATAAAGCTCATTCTGATTCTGATTCTGAAATAAAATACCGTAGCTAAAATCTTTAAAGCAAAGGGTCTTATAATAATATTATAAAAGCTTTATTGGCATTGATGGTTTCATGAAGAATCTTTATACAACAGTTTGTTCTGGTTCTCGAATCTGATTGGCTGAGAGCTACTAATATCACACAGTAACAGTTTCACTGTTTATATCACTCCGCTGTTTTCTGCCGGATCTATACTGCCATCATTTCTCACAGCAAGCGTCAATGGTGGAGGCGCAAACCCACTGTAGTTTTACAAATACTACTGTTGTTGTGTCACAGAGTTTTTAGGCAAGAATGTAGTTGTTTAGACCTCAAATATGTGACTCATATATAAACACAGCCCCTGTTTGATAATTAGTTTAGAAGCTTTGGCAGATGTGAGCTCCAGACCGTCAGCGGCCGTTCAGGGTTTATGTACCCACCAGGACAGCTTCATCTCGGACAGGCCTTCGGGAATCTGTAGATAGCGGTTAAACATGAGATATCGTTCATCTTGAGTATATCACGTGGGCAGTCTTTGGTCTTATTAATCTATTACTTGTTCCAGAGTGAATCGATTTGGCTAAGGGCAAAGTTTTCAAAGTTTCATAACTTTTTTTACGGAGTGTCTATTTACACCAAGTGCAAATAGCGTGCCTTGTTGGCAAGTGCTATTCACACTAGCTCCGCCTAACAATGCCTGATTGGGTCTAACAAG